>PVKV010037756.1:0-14531 GCA_004027835.1 Alouatta palliata
CTATCACAAAAAAAAAAAAAAAAAAATTATGTCATCCTTGTGCAGGGGCCATGCTAATCTTCTCTGTATCGTTCCAATTTTAGTGTATGTGCTGCCGAAGCGAGCACCACTTTAAATCTTTTAAAGGCTTCATACTGGATAAGCCCAAATCCCTACATACGGTTGCCAAGGCTCTTCCCAGTCTGGATCCTGCCCACTGCTCCAGCCCCAGTACTCACCATAGTCCTTCAGCCCCTACCTCCTTGATGCCACGCTCTAAGTATATTAAGGTTACTACAGCTATAAAAAGATCCCATCAGAAAGCAACTTCCCCATTCCTTTCTCTGCTTTATTAGGCTAACTCCTACGCATTCTGTGACAGGGGTCAGCAAACTTTTTCTGTAAAGGGCCACAGAGTAAATACCCTGGGCTTTGCAGTCATGCAGTCTCTTGCAACTGTTCAACTTTGCTGCTATAGTGCAAAAGCAGCTGTGAGTGTGGCTATATTCCAGTGAAATGTTATTTACAGACACTGAAATTTGAATATGATACAATTTTCACATATCAAAAAAAATTATTCTCTTGAATCTTTTCAAACATTTAAAAATGCATAAAATCATTCTTAGCTCATGAACTGTACCAAAGCAGATAGCAGGCTGGATTTGGCCTATAGGCTGCAGTTCACCAACTCTTGCTACAGGCCGTATCTTAGAGGTCACTTCCTCCAGGAAGCCTTCTCTAACCTCTCCTAGGCTGGTCAGATGCCCTGACATTGGTGTTTCCATAGCTCCCTGTACTCCCCATCACAGTTTTGATTGCTGTCTATTGTAGGTGTTTTTTCTTCCCAGTTAGACTGTAAGCTTATTGAGGACTAGACTTATGCATCACTGTATCACCATCGAGTACACCACCCAGCATATTACAGGCAGTGCAATCATACAATTCAATATTAAATGCACAATGTACACGAATCTCTATGTGCCTATATGTTTTTCTTTCTTTCTTTTTTTTTTCTGAGACAGGGTTGTGCTCTGTTGCCTAGGCTAGAGTGTAGTGGCTCAAGCTTGGCTCACTGCAACCTCTGCCTCCCAGGTTCAAACAATTCTCCAGCCTTAGCCTCCCAAGTAGGTGGGATTACAGATGCGCACCACCACACCCAGGTAATTTTGTATTTCTGGTAGAGATGGGTTTCGCCATATTGGCCAGGCTGGTCTCAAACTCCTGACCTCAGGTGATCCACCCACCTTGGCCTCCCAGTGCTGGGATTAAAGGCGTGAGCCACACACCTGGCCCCTGTGTGCCTTATATGTTTAAATATATAACATCCAAGTTCAAGTCTGTAGCATTATTTTGGAATGTTTGAGGTAATCTTTCCATTATCTCCAAAATGTAACAAAAATAAGAAAGGAGAACTAGAATAGGTTGTGTCTAGAGATCTCCTACACCATAGTTAACTTAGTAATTATTTCTGGAAATGAAATCCACAGCTGTATTCTACCTCTCTTGCTTTACTCTCACCGAGCTACAATAAAGCTTAGAGAGCTAAGGTATTTGAGTTAGTAATGGTGTACTGGGACACCTGTTAGAATGACTGAAATTAAAAAAAAAAAAAAAAAGAAAGAAAACCATCTGACAATTCCAATTGCTGACAAGGATGCAGAGGAGCAGTGACTCTCATTCACTGATAGTAGGCATGGAAAACCATACAGCCACTTTGGAAGACAGTTTGGCAGTTTCTTACAAAGTTAAACAGTCTTACCATATGATCTAGCCATCACACTCCCAGGTATTTACTGATTTGAAAATCTGCTGGGCACCATGACTTGTGCCTATAGTCCCAGTTATTCGGAAGGCTGAGACGGGAGGACTGCTTGAGTCCAGGAGTTTGAGACCAGCCTGGACAATAGAAACTCCCACCTCTTAAAAAATAATAAAATATGTGATGGCACATGTCCATAGTCCTAGCTACTCGGGAGGCTGAGGAGGGAAGATTACTTGAGCCCAAGAGTTCAAGGCTGCAGTGAGCTGTGATCCTGTCACTACACTCCAGCCTGGGTGACAGAGGGAGACCCCACCTCTAAAAAAATATGGCAAGAAAAATAATTTTTGTACACATAAAACCCTGAACAGAAATGTTTACAGCAGCATTATTTATAATCCCCCAAAACTGGAAGCAACCAAGATGTGTTGCAATAGATGAATGGATAAACTGTGAAACATCTATATAATAAAATACTCAGCAATAAAAAGGAATGAGTTATCGAGCCATGAAAATACATGAATGAATCTCAAGTGCATACTGCCGAGTGAAAGAAGCCCGTCTGAAAAGGTTGTATACTGTGTGATTCCAATTACACAACATTCTGGATAAGACAAAACTATAGGGATGGTAAACACATCAATGGTTGCCAGGGCGTTTGGGGGTGAGGGTCAGGTCAAATTGATGAAGGACAGGGGACTTTTTAGGACAGCAAACTATTCTCAAAGAAACTGTAATGCATCCGAGTCACGGCACCAAAAAAAAAAAAAAAAAAGAAACTGTAATGCAGGATACATGGCACTACTTATGGGTTTCAAAACTCACAGATTTTTACAGCACAAAGAATGAACCTTAATGTATGCAAATTTTTAAAAATCACTTAGGACATCAGGAAACTGTGGAGTAAAATCCGGAAAATGACAAATGTCTAACCTATATCACAAACGTATGAAACAACCTCATTGAAGGGAGTAGAGGAAAGTGTTTACCTAAGTAACTTTGGAAATGAGTGGAATCTGTAAGACTAAAGGCAAATGGAACTGTACATAAGCACTGTACTCTGGTTGATAATGGTGTTTCCATGGGGGTACAGGTTAACAGTTCTGAAATTACTATACATGTATACTGGAATTAAACAACTGAGTAAATGGCTGGCAGACGGAAAGAGCCAGGTTTTCCACTGTTGAAGTGAGAGGTTCCAGGTAAGAAAGATAGAACAATCCATGTGGTAATGGATTAGAGTTGGAGGCATCAGTATGAATTCATGTTTATCTTAACATAGATGGTTACATATAGAAATATTTACAGATATGGGCCGGGCACAGTGGCTCATGCCTGTAATCCTAGCATTTTGGGAGGCCAAGGCAGGTGAATCACTTGAGGTCAGGAGTTCGAGACCAGCCTGGCCAACATGGTGAAACCTTGTATCTACCAAAAGAGAAAAGAAAGGAAAAGGAGGGAGGGAAGAAAGGAAGAAAGAAAAAGAAGAGGAAGGAAGAGAGAAAAAGAAAAAGAGAAGAAAAAGAAAGGGCTTATCTAGTCTCTGCCTCACCTCCCATTCTCTTCTCAATCCTCTGTAATTGGGCCTTGTCGCCACTACTCTACTGCAACTGCCTGTTAAGGGTGCCCACAACCTTCATATTGCCATATACAACAGTCAATTCTCAGTTCTCAGCTACATCCACTTTGACCTCTTTGGTAGGTCCTGATAAGACTGTCACTCCTTCCTTTGGTAAACACTTTCTTAATCCTTGAAGGCCCCTCTTTTTCTCCATGCCTGAAAGACCCAGGCAAGGTACTGGGATGGGGACCTCTTCTCTACCTAATCTCTTATGCATCTCATGATCTCATTTAGTCTCATAGGTTTAAAAACCACCTACATGCTAACCATTGTCAAATTACATCCTCAGCCTGGATCTTCTACCTGAGCTGCAGATTCTTATAACCTCCTTCTCCAATTAGTCTTCCTCATCTCAGTAAACGGTGCCATCATTCAATCAGTTGCAAAAATCTTGGATACACTCATGACTTCTCTTATTCCTGCTCATACCCACATCTAAATCATCAGCAATTCAAGCAATTTCTACCTTTAAAATTATACCCAGGACAGGTGCAGTGGCTCACACTCATAATCCCAGCACTTTGGGAGGCCAAGGCAGGCAGATTACTTGAACCTAGGAGCTGGAGACCAGCCTGGGCAACACAACCTCATTCCTATAAAAAATACAAAAATTAGCCAGGCATGGGGTACATGCCTCTAGTCCCAGCTACTCGGGAGGCTGAAGTGGGAAGATCACCTGAGCCTGAGGAATTTGAGGCTGCAGTGAGCCGTGATAGTACCACTGCATTCAAGTATGGCTGACGGAGTGAGACTGTCTCAAAAACAAGCAAACAAGCAAAAAAACACCAAAAACAGATTATACCCAGAAGTTCTCATCAAGATTACAACAGCAGCTTCCTGCCTTTTTTTTTTTTTTCTTTTTTTGAGACGGAGTTTCCCTCTTGTTGCCCAGGCTGGAGTGCAAAGGCGCGATCTCAGCTCAGCGCAACCTCTGCCTCCTGGGTTCAAGCAATTCTCCTGCCTCAGCCTCCTGAGTAGCTGGGATTACAGGTGCGCGCCACCATGCCCAGCTAATTTTTTGTATTTTTAGTAGAGACGGGGTTTCACCATGTTGACCAGGATGGTCTTATTCTCTTGACCTCGTGATCCACCCGCCTCAGCCTCCGAAGTAGCTGGGATTACAGGTGCCTGTCACCGCACCCAGCTAATTTTGTATTTTTAGTAGAGACAGGGTTTCACCATGTTGGCCGGCCTGGTCTCGAACTCCTGACCTCTAGTAGTCCATCCACCTCAGTCTCCCGAAGTGTTGGGATTACAGGCGTGAGCCACTGCACCTGGCCACTTCCTGCTTTTTGCACTTCTATGTGTTCAAAGTACTAATACTCGTTAGTTTCCTCTTAGTACTAAAATTACCACTTCTACGGTTAGTTTTCTATATAGAAATAAAAATGGGAGACCGGGCATGGTGGCTCATGCCTGTAATCCCAGCACTTTGGGAGGCAGAGGTGGACGGATCACTTGAGGTCAGGAGTTTGAGACCAGCCTGGTCAACATGGTGAAACCCTGTCTCTACTAAAAATGCAAAAAAAAATTAGCAAGGCGTGGTGGCACCTGCTTGTATCTCAGATACTTGGGAGGCTGAGGTGGGAGAATCGTTTGAACCCAAGAGATGGAGATTGCAGTGAGCTGAGATCACGCCACTGCACTCCAACTCCAGCCTGGACAACAAAATGAGACTCTGTCTTAAAAGAAAGAAAGAAAGAAAGAAATCAAAATGGGAAGGTAGAAGGAGGGAGGGAGAGAAGCAGAAAAAACAACTATGGGGTCCTGGGCTTAACATCCGGGTGATGAAATAACCTGTACAACAAACCCCTGTGACATAAGTTTACCTATGTAACAAACCCTCACATGTACCCCCAAACTAAAAGTTAAAAAACATAAAAAATTCTTAAAAAGAAATTAACTAGAACGAACTATAAAATCCAATCCCTGCCGGGTGCGGTGGCGCATGCCTGTAGTCCCAGCTACTCGAGAGGCTGAGGCTGGAGGATCTCTTGAGTCCAGGAGTTCTGGGCTATAGTGCTCTGTGCCGATCGTGTGTCCGCACTAAGTTCAGCATCAATATGGTGACCTCCCGGGAGCAGGGAATCACCAGGTTGCCTAAGGAGGGGTGAACCAGCCCAAGTCAGAAACAGAGCAGGTCAAAACTCCCCTGCTGATCAGTAGTGGGATCGCACCTGTGACTAGGAACTGCACTCCAGCCTGGGCAACATAGCGAGACCCATCTCTTAAATTAAAAAAAAAAAAATCCAACCCCCTAAACAGAGCTGACAAGGCCCTACTTGACCCAACCTCTGATGCCTCTGCGACCTCATCTATTACACTCCACCTCATCAGTCGGACTCCACCACTTCCTTGTTGGCTGTTCCTAGAGCATATGAGGCTCATCCCCAACTCAGGGCCTTTGTTCTTGTTGATACTCTGCCAAAAGTGCTTTTCCTACAGATCTCCACGCTGCCAACTCTTTCATCTTGTTCAGGCCTCTGCTCAAATGTCAGAAGCTCTCTCAGGTCAGGCACGGTGGCTCACACCTATAATCCCAGCAATTTGGGAGGCAAAGGTAGGAGGATCATTTAAGGCCAGGAGTTCAAGACTAGCCTGGGCAACACAGTGAGACCCCATCTCTACAAAAAATTTTAAAAATTAGACAGGAACGTTGGCACACACTTGTAGTCCTAGCTACTTGGGAGGCTGACATGGGAGGAGCACTTGAATCTAGGAGTTTGAGGCTGCAGTAAGCTATGATGGTGCCATCACACTCCGGCTGGGTGACAAAGTGACAGCCCATCTCTAAAAAAAAAAATCTCTCTCCCACACCCCATCTAACAGCCAGAGGCCCCACCAACCCACAACATCCTTACTCCAGAGCACCCCTAAAGGTTCTCAGTGCCCTATTGGCTCAATAATTTTCTCAAAGCACCTCTAGGCCAAAAGAAATCCCTAACTGTTCTATTTAAGCAGTTAAGGCCAAATAAGTAAGTATTTAAGTCCTAACAACTTAGTAGCAGTTTGAAAAAACAATACACACAACAAAAGATTTCCATCTCTCTCTCTTTTTTTTTTTTTTTTTTTAAGAGATGGGGTTTCACCATCTTGGCCAGGCTGCTCTTGAACTCCTGATCTTGTGATCCATCCATCTCACCCTCCCAAAGTGCTGTGATCACAGGCGTAAGCCACCGCACCCAGCCGGCAAGATTTCCATTTCATCTTAACCACAATGACTTAATAATGAGATGTGTGTGTCTGTTAGATACTGTACAATTTCTCAAAATTTGGAAGCAGGTTGGACACAACACACACAATGTTCCACACTGACTTTCGTGTGGACTTGTATTTAATCACAGCAACCACCAAAAATCCAGCTTCACGAAGATATGTTATCAAAAGGAATGCAGACCCATTTAAGGTTGAAACTGTGAACTACTTTCAACTAGAAGTTTTTCTGGTGTTCCCACAGATCTCTCTGTTTACCTTGAAATTTTTTTTTTTTTTTTCCGAGACGAAGTCTCACTCTGTCACCTAGGCTGGAGTGCAGTGGGGCAATCTCAGCTCACTGCAACCTCTGCCTCCTGGGTTCAAGCAATTCTCGTGCCTCAGCCTCCTGAGTAGTGGGGACTAAAGGCAGATGCCACCACGCCCAGCTAATTTTTGTATTTTTAGTAGAGATGGGGTTTCATCATGTTGGCCAGGCTGGTCTCAAACTTCTGAGCTCAAGGGATCCACCCTCCTGGGCCTCTCAAAGTGCTGGGATTACAGATGTGAGCCACAAGACCTGGCCTATCTTGAAATTTTTAAATCTCCCACAGTGACCCTATGAGTGTCCCTGCAGAGCCACAGGGTGCCTGAGCAGTTTTGGAACCACAGCACTGCTTTTTAAAAAGTTTCTCGGGCCGGGCGCGGTGGCTCAAGCCTGTAATCCCAGCACTTTGGGAGGCCGAGTGGGTGGATCACGAGGTCAAGAGATCGAGACCATCCTGGTCAACATGGTGAAACCCCGTCTCTACTAAAAATACAAAATTTAGCTGGGCATGGTGGCACGTGCCTGTAGTCCCAGCTACTCGGGAGGCTGAGGCAGGAGAATTGCTTGAACCCAGGAGGCGGAGGTTGCGGTGAGCCGAGATCGCGCCATTGCACTCCAGCCTGGGTAACAAGAGCGAAACTCCGTCTCAAAAAAAAAAAAAAAAAAAGTTTCTCGGACAGGCACGGTGGCTCATGCCTGTAATCCCAGCACTTTGGGAGGCTGAAGCAGGAGTATCACAAAGTCGGTGAGGAGTTCAAGACCAGCCTGAACAACACCATGAAACCCTGCCTCTACTAAAAACAAAACAAAACAAAAAAAACAAAATTAGCTGGGTATGGTGGCAGGCGCCTATAATCTCAGCTACTCGAGAGGCTGAGGCAGGAGAATCGCTTGAAACCAGGAGGCGGGGTTGTGGTGAGCCAACATCGTGCCATTGCACTCCAGCCTGGGCAACAAGAGCGAAACTCCATCTCAAAAAAAAAAAAAGTTTCTGAACCGGGCGCGGTGGCTCATACCTGTAATCCCAGCACTTTGGAAGGCTGAGGCAGGCAGATCACCTAAGGTTGGGAGTTCAAGACCAGCCTGACCAACATGGAGAAACCCCGTCTCTACTAAAAATATAAAATTAGCCAGGCATGGTGGTGCATGCTTGTAATCCCAGCTACTCGGGAAGCTGAGGCAGAAGAATTGCTTGAACCTTGGAGGTGGAGGTTGCAGTGAGCCGAAATCGCACCACTGTACTCCAGCCTGGACAACAAGAGTGAAACTCCATCTCAAAAAAAAAAAAAAAAAAAAGTTTCCCTCTTGCTTCAGTGAGCCAAGATCATGCCACTGCACTCCAGACTGGGTGTCAGAGCGAGGCTCTGTCTCAATAAAAAACAAAAAATAAAAGTTACCCTCAGTACCAGTATTATCTGATATTACATTTAATATTTATTCCTTTTTATTGGATCCCATTTCCACTAAAACGTGAGCTCTGCAAGGCAGGGACTTGGTCTTCTTTCTGCTCCTTCCCTGCCCAGTGCACTGCAGGCACTCAATGCATGAAGTACAGCAAAGTATCAGGAAATGTCAGCTGACGTCCAGCTCTACCACTATCTTCCTATATGACTTAAGAAGTCACTTCTGCTCTTTGGGTCTTAATTTCTTAATCTATAAAGTGGGGACTTTAAATATCAATATTTCAGGGGCCTTTACCATGTATAAAGGCACCTGCAATTCTCAAACTAAGGAATTATAATTAAGTGCTCTGTTTCTGCATGTCAGTGCTTTCTGATAACTCTCTCAGGATTTTGTTTCTTTAGCTACTTCCTAACAGACAGGCTAAAAGGGCATCTCCTAAGGATCACCAGTTTGTCTCTATGGATTCGGCTCACGGTCAGGGGTGCATAGGGTACTGGTGGGAAAACGGCCCTGCATCTTGTCGATGCTCTCACATGGGGTCTCTCAGGACAGTCCAGCAAGGACTGGAACATCTTCACTCATTACACTACATGGAAACTTTAAGGCATGATGTGGGGGATTTCCAGCCACAGGGCAGTCTTCTCGGAATCTCCTCTCTAGAACCTGGCACAGAAGCTGGCTGTCAGAGCAGCTCTTGACCAGATTTGCCATTACACAGCCCCACAGTTCCCCCTCTGGCCACAGCTTCCTGTCCTTTCTCCTCTCCTGCTTCCCTACTCCCAATTCTGTCTTTTTTCCAACCTCAGACCTCCAACCCTTCTGTCACCCAATCTAATAGGTGACAACAGAGATTTTTCCTTTTTTCCCATGTTCAGTCACCAAGTCCTATGCATCCTCTCTCTTAAACTTTTTTTTTTTTTTTTGAGATGGAGTCTTGCTCTGTTGTCCAGGTTGGAGTGCAGTGGTGTGATCTAAGCTCACTGCAACCTCTGTCCTGAGTTGAAGTGATTCTCCTGCCTCAGCCTCCCAAGAAAGATGGGATCACAGGCATGTACCACCACGTCCAGCTAATGTTTTGTATTTTTTAGTAGAGACGGGGTTTCACCATGCTGGCCAAAGTGGTCTCAAACTCCTGACTACAAATGATCCACCCACCTTGGCCTCCTAAAGTGCTAGGATTACAGGTGTGAGCCACCGCACCCAGCCTCTCTTAAATATTATATCTGATTGTCTTCTCTATCCCTACTGTCATGCCTTAGTTTAGGCCCTTAATGTTTCTGGAAAGCCCACTTAATGATTTTCCTACCTCCATTTTCACCTCCTCCAATCCCATTCTGCCAACACCTAGAAGAAAACATAAATCTGGCTGGGAACAGTGGCTCATGCCTGTAATCCCAAGACTTTGAGAAGCTGAGGCAGGAGGACTGCTTGAGTCCAGGAGTCCAAGACCAGCCTGGACAACATGGTGAAACCTTATCTCTACAAAACATGTTTTTTTAATTAACTGGGCATGGTAGTGCACACCTGTAGTCCCAACTACTACTCAGGAGATGAGGGGGGAGGATTACTTGAGCCAGGGAGGTCAAGGTTGCAGTGAGCCATGATTGTATCCCTGCATTCCAGCCTGGTGGACAGTACAGTGAGACCCTGTCTCAAAAAAAAAAAAAGAAAGAAAGAAAGAAAGAAAAGAAAAGACAAGAAAGGAAAAGAAAAGGAAAGGAAAAGAAAGGAAAGGAAAGGAAAGGAAGGAAGGAAGGAAGGAAGGAAGGAAGGAAGGAAGGAAGGAAGGAAGGAAGGAAGGAAGAAAGAAAAGAAAAGAAAAGAAAAGAAAAGAAAAGAAAAGAAAAGAAAAGAAAAGAAAAGACAAATCGGAGCAGGTCACTACTGTGGGTAAAACCCCTCAATAACTTGTCATCATTTTATCAGAGGCATGTGAACCAAAGCAACTCCATCTTGAATAGGGGTTAGGTAAAATAAGGCTAAGACCTGCTAGGCTGCATTCCCAGACACTTAGCCATTCTAAGTCACAGGATGAGATATGAGGGTCAGCTCAAGACACAGGTAATAAAGACCTTGCTGGTAAAATAGGCCGCAGTAAAGAAGCCTGCTAAAACCCACCAAAACCAAGATAGCCATAAGAGTAACCTAGGTTGTCCTCATTGCTATACTCCCACCGGTACCATGACAGTTTACAAATGCCATGGCAATGTCAGGAAGTTACCCTATATGGTCTAAAAAAGGGGAGGCATGAATAATCCACTCCTTGTTTAGCATATAATCAAGAAATTTTAAAAAATTTTAAAGGCTGGGCGCGGTGGCTCACGCCTGTAATCCCAGCACTCTGGGAGGCCGAGGTGGGTGGATCACGAGGTCAAGAGATCGAGACCATCCTGGTCAACATGGTGAAACCCCGTCTCTACTGAAAATACAAAAATTAGCTGGGCATGGTGGCACGCGCCTGTAGTCCCAGCTACTCGGGAGGCTAGGCAGGAGAATTGTTTGAACCCAGGAGGCAGAGGTGGCGGTGAGCTGAGATCACGCCATTTCACTCCAGCCTGGGTAACAAGAGCAAAACTCTGTATCAAAAAAAATTTTTTTTAAATGGGCAACCAGTAGCCCTCAGGGCTGCTCTGTCTATATAGAGTAGCCATTCTTTATTCTTTTACTTTCTTGATAAACTTGCCTTCACTTTATAGATTTGCCTTGAATTCTTTCTTGCTCGAGATCCAAGAACCCTCTCTTGGAGTCTGGATTAAGATCCCTTTCCGGAAATCATTGTTGAAATAAAACCCAAACTTTTTGAGTATTGCATGCAAAGACATTTATAAATAGCTTCAAACTACTTCTCTGGCCCTATTTTCTATCCCCACTGGAAGCTTCTCTCTCTTAGCTCCCAATCCAGTCACACCAAACTTACCTTGTCAGACGCTGCCTACTCCACCCCTGATCCAGGGTATATCTTTCCACGTCCCATTTCCACCTTCATGTGGTGAGCTACAGACTCATCCTTCAAGACTCAGCTCAGGAGTTATCTTCAGAAAGCTTTCTCTGGCCCTCTCCTTATATTCTCACATAACTCAGTGCTTACCTCCATCAAGGCATTTATGATAATGGAACCATACCTGGGTTTAACTGTTCTTATCTGTCTTACCTCTATACCTAGACCACAAGCTTCTTGGAAGCAGGGACTGATGTGCTGTCTCTGTGGCCCTAGCTCACCACAATATATGGCACACACCAGGCAGTCAGTAAACACACCCTAAACAAGCAGCCCCAAGGCACAGATTAAGCTCTGTGTGATTTTTCTGTGTATTCTCACTGACTGCCTTTCATGCGGACAATTGAAATCATTTCCCCAGTAACAGCCTACCTAGTAGGTCAACAAGCTGTAGTAACAACTGCAGCTTGATTACGATGTGTAAAAGTGCAAGTGTTCTATATTTCTTGCAAATTCTGTGCTTTGTACTACACATTGTGTAGAACCCAAATTCTCACATGCCTCACTAAATAAACAATGTGGATCCTTGAGGCGCCTTCCTTAGCCCAAGCAGCAACATAGCCTAATACAGACCCACAAGAAAAAGAAAAGCCCAGACTCCAATTCAGTGGTAGTCCTGGCTACAGGATGTTGAAATCGAGGCCTTGCTGTCTATCTTTGTTTCATAAGTCTGGGCCTTCAACAGATCTTGCTTGGCTTCTAGAACACTTCTTGGTCATGCAGTGAAGTTAACCCTCACATTAACCACGGGAAAAGAAGACAGCAGGTTATGTGAAACCCTTTGGGCCAAGAGCTTTTTGGAATTCAGAATTTGAGGGATTTTAGGAAGATAACACATTACCTATATTATATCCTATGTAACAACCCCACAGGGTCTGAGGCAATACCCAGTTAACCAAACACTTTTTATATTTCCACAGTACAACTTATGAATAATAACACTTAGCAGGATAAACAAAGCCTATAACTAGTCTCATGTCAGTTCAATCAAGTCTTACTGTCAAATTGAGCTTGGGTCAAACTTACAAGAAAAATTTGCTCCAGCCTTCAGAGCTTTCAGGACTTCAGAACTGCTGATAAGGGATTGAGGATGGTAGTTAATGAGCATGGCCTGACATACCTACATGCGTTAGAAAAGACTGGAGTATATGTCTATGTGCATAGATACCATATTTATCAATAGTTACATGTGCTGTATTTGTATGGACCCATACACAGACACAGGGAAAGTCTGGAAGGGTATACAGCAAAATGTTAACAGTAGTCATTTCTCAGTGGTTAGATTTATTTTTGCTTACATGTACTTACTATAGTTAGCTATAATAACATATATTTTTTGTGTTTTACATATACACAGGCTTTGGAGTCAAAGGCACGTTGTATAGAGAAAGTTATCAAACTTCTCTAAGCATCTGCTTCCTCATTTCAGCAAGATAACACTGTCTGCCTCGCCTCACACAGTTGCTGTCTTCTTTTCCCGTGGTTAATGTGAGGGTTAACCTCACTGCATGACCAAGAAGTGTTCTAGAAGCCAAGCAAGATCTGTTGAAGGCCCAGACTTATGAAACAAAGATAGACAGCAAGGCCTCGATTTCAACATCCTGTAGCCAGGACTACCACTGAATTGGAGTCTGGGCTTTTCTTTTTCTTCTTTTTTTGAGATGGAGTCTCGCTCTGTCACCCAGGCTAGAGTTTAGTGGTGTGATCTGGCTCACTGCAACCTCTGCCTCCCCGGTTCAAGCGATTCTCATGCCTCAGCCGCCCAAATAGCTTGGATTACAGGCACCTGCCACCGCTCCCAGCTAATTTTTGTATTTTTAGTAGAGATGGGCTTTTGCTATCTTGCTCAGTCTGGTCTTGAACTCCTGACCTCAAGTGGTCCACCCACCTCAACCTTCTAAAGTGCTAGGATTATAGGTGTGAGCCACTGCAATCTGGGCTTTTTCTAAAACATGCCATCATACAAGGAAAAATAAATAAATTCAAACCAAAATGGAAATACCCCATTTCTTTTGAGAATCATCTGAGAGGCAGCAACATTATTTCTTCATTCAATTGCTCCTTCTGTCTCCTTTTGCTCTTTTTCCTCCTCTAGGCCCCCTAGTTATTTGTAGGTACTCCCCAAGCCCTAGACCAGTACTGTCCAATAAAACTTTTTTGATGATGGAAATATTCTGTAACTGTGCTGTCCAATACATATTGAACACTTAAAATATGGCTTGAGGCCGGGTGCAGTGGCTCATGCCTGTAATCCCAGCACTTTGGGAGGCCAAGGCAGATGGATCACGAGGTCAGGAGTTTGAAACCAGCCTGGCCAACATGGTGAAACCCTGTCTCTACTAAAAATACAAAAATTAGCCAGGCGCAGTGGTGGGTGCCTGTAATCCCAGCTACTCAGGAGGCTGAGGCAGAAGAATTGCTTGAACCTAGGAGGCGGAGGTTGTAGTGAGCCAAGATTGTACCACTGCACTCCAGCCTGGGTGACACAGCAAGATTCTGTCTGTGGGGGTGGGAGGCAGTATACGACTTGAGGAAATGAAAAAATAAGTTTTTTTTCTTTCTTTTTTTTTTTTTTTTTTTTTGAGAAAGGGTCCTATTCTCTCACCTAGGCTGGAGTGCAGTGGCACAATCTCAGCTCACTGCAACCTCTGCCTCTGAAGCAATTCTCCTGCCTCAGCCTCCCTAGTAGCTGGGATTACAGGCACGTACCACCACACCCAGATAATTTTTGTATTTTCAGTAGAGATGGGGTTTCACCATGTTGGCCAGGCTGCTATCAAACTCTGGCCAGGCACAGTGGCTCACGCCTGTAATCCTAGCACTTTGGGAGGTCAAGGTGGGTGGATCACCTGAGGTCAGGAGTTCAAGACCAGCCTGGCCATCATGGTGAAACCCCATCTTAAAAAAAAATTTTTTTTTAGATAAAAACAAACTCCTGACTTCAAGCAATCCACCTGCCTAGGCCTCCTAAACTGCTGGGATTACAGGCATGAGCCACCACGCCAAACCAAAACACTGAATTTTTTATTTGATTTTACCTAAATTAAGTTTAGCCTGGCCGGGCGCGGTGGCTCACGCCTGTAATCCCAGCACTTTGGGAGGCCGAGGCGGGTGGATCACGAGGTCAAGAGATCGAGACCATCCTGGTCAACATGGTGAAACCCCGTCTCTACTAAAAATACAAAAATTAGCTGGGCATGGTGGCACGTGCCTGTAGTCCCAGCTACTCGGGAGGCTGAGGCAGGAGAAT
>PVKV010037757.1:0-14525 GCA_004027835.1 Alouatta palliata
GGAGTACCATGTGCACTTTGGGGGAGTACTGTGTTTACTTTGGGGGAGTACCATGTGCAGTTTGGAGGGGACTACCGTGTTCACTTTGGGGGAGTACCATGTGCAGTTTGAGGGAGTACTGTGTTCACTTTGGGGGAATACCATGTGTAGTTTGGGGAGTACTGTGTTCACTTTGGGGGAGTACCATGTGCAGTTTGGGGGAGTACCATGTTCACTTTGGGGGAGTACTATATTCACTTTGAGGGAATACCATGTATAGTTTTGGGGGAGTACTGTGTTCACTTTGGGGGAGTACCATGTGCAGTGTGGGGGAGTACCATGTGCATTTTGACGGAGAACCATGTGCAGTTTGGGGGAGTACTGTGTGCAGCTCGGGACACTTGACTGCTTTTCTGAAGGATCCTGGGTTCTGAACCTCACTGGCGGTGAGGCAAACACTTATCTATTGATTTCCTGACATATTGCACTGTTAATCTCAACTTGCCTTCTCCCAATGGACTGCTCTTGGTGAGACTGTAGCTTCTCTCCAGGAAGTCATTTGATTTTTGATGTAAGGGAAAGGATGAATGTGGCTGGATTTTGATAAGGCCGGCCGCCTGGCACGTCAGCGACACTCTCATCCCGCCAGTATCACTGACAGTGGGGTCGTTATGCGGGAGCACTGCAGAGCGGCGATACGGGACGTGCAGAGATAATTGTAGTTTTGCTCTTTAAAAAATAAGTCTAGTGCTTTACAATGTTTAAATGATAACCTGTTTAGAAAAACTCACAGTGCCCGTCTTTTGGCACGGTAAAACCTCTCTAGCAGCTTGACTTGGATTTTATTAATCTGTTTTTATTTTCCTGAGTATAAATTAAAGCCTCATTTCTGTTTGAACTCTTAAGCTAGAACTTAAGACCAGAAGTGCACATTTGCACTTTCGAGCTAAACGTACTTCCAGGGCTTTTACAGCAATGTTGTTCCTATGCCTTTGCATTCCAGTGATCTCGGGCTTTGAGATTAGCTGCACTTGGTTAGACTCAGTGTAAGTAGCTTGCTCCATGGTGCGTGTTTTTGATCAAGGTGCTAATCTTGGTGTTTACCTGGGTTGTGAGAAGAGAGGATTAGGAGGCTACACTTGAGCTGTGGATAAACGCCATGCTATGTCCCTGCAGTCTTTCTGTCCCTACCAGGAAAATGACAGGGCTGTGCCTGGCACCTCTGCGTCCTTCTTGGGATGACGTTCTGTGACTCTCACTGGCTTTGCTGCTTCTCTCGTGGCCAAGCAGCTGTTTCGATAGACGGACACTGTGGCTCTAAGAGGTCCACAGGGACAGGGGCTGTTGGGCAGAGGGGGGCATGGGAGCCAGCAGGACGCTGCACTTCCCACGCGTGGATCGAATTGTTCATTTTGCTGTTATTGGGATTTTACTCCATAGACACCTGGGGGTTCCTGGATATCAAAGTAGTGTAGTCATCTTTGTCCCATTCAGCAGGGGATCCGGGCGACTCAGGTTCTCTAAAACCTTTGAAGCCTTCTGCTGTTGACAGATTAAAGTCCACATGCACCATTCCAGGCGCCCCATGCAGTGGTCCCCAGATCCCTTCCCCTTTTTTGCTATGCCACGCCCACTCCCTCTGGGCACCAGCACTGGTCTGCCTGCTGAGGCTGCTGGAACTTGCTGGCCCTGCCCTGATGTGCCCCTTTGCTTCCTTTGCCCCGTTCTGACTGGCTTGCCGTCTCCCCTGTGGGAATCTTCCAGGGCTTCCTAATTCAAGTGTCACTCCACTGAGTCCTCTTTTACTGTCCTCTTCCTTCCCTTCTACCTGGCCTAAGATGAATTATTTCCACTTCTTTTGTCTCAAAGTTTTATTACAGTGTGTAACGATAGAATGTTTTTGTCCTCTCCTCCATGTCTTCCTAAATTGTGGCGTTATTGTGACTTTGTGTGTGTTTGTGTGTGCGTGTGCTGGAGAGCAGCTAGAGAAGTGTGAGGGTGTGTACGGTGGAACTGGGGAGAGAGACAGGTGCCCTGGTGCGGTGAAGCCTCCTTCCCAGGACGGAATCTTCATAACGAAAAGGAGCGGAGCCTTCTCCCCCGTCATGGAGGGGGTGGCGGTGGTGGCGGAAGGCTGGGACTGACAAGCAAGGAAATATGAAAGCATTATAATTGGAAAAGGATGGGCATAAAATGAAAAAGCCACGGAATTTTTTATTTTGCACCTGTGTATTACGGCTTGCTCGGTTTATTTATTAAGCTGTTATCAAAGGAAAGTAAGACAAGTGAGTCTTAGTCTAATGAAACTGCCCCTCTGTGGGCCGTGTTGGCATCAGGTATCCAGAGCATAATTGGATAACAATGGCAATCACCGTGTCGGGAGATAGGCACCGGTTGGCCTCCCCTTTCCTGCGCTTCCTGTGCAGTGCAGCTCAAACATGTTCTGAGGGAGCAGGGGAGGGCCGCCTTTTCCAGCTCCAGTGCCGACTTGGGACTGCAGGGTGGGTGCCATCCGGCCTAACCAGCCCTCCCGTCCCAGCCTCTGGCATTGATCTCAGGTTCGGGCCCTGCGTTACAACCCAGGGGCAAAGCTCATCTGTTGCCGCTTGCTAAACTTTCACTTGGTGGCAGTCTGCCTGCTCCAGGCCTCTGTGAGCTGGGCAGTGGTCTGTCTTGGTGTCAGGGGTCAAGGAGACCTGCCTGTGACTTCTGCTTCCTTTTCTAACGTGTGGACTTACTGCCCTTCCCACCAGCCATCCTTCCCCAAGTAACTCTATTGCCTGTATCGTTTCACTGCTGAGAATTGGGTACTTCTGTAAAAATTATATTGACCAGCAGGAACTGAGACATGCAAGCGCCTGTGTGCTTAATGTGTAGGAATCAGACTACTTGGCTGATGGCCTTTTATTGATTCATCTCCTTTCACTGCTTTGCTGAGCCCGAGGCCTCCTCGGATGAGCCAGGGATGTGTTGGGGTTGTGGCCAGGCATGGAAGTTCTCATTCTAGATATTGAAATGATACGTTTGTAAGCTGAGGACGTGGACCTTTATCGTGTCTGTGGTGACCTCAGACTGTGGCCCGTCTGGCTGGGTGGTGTGTCTGCCTCTTCTGCTCTGAGAGGCAGAGGCCTTCTGTGCCTGGTACTCAGCCCTTGGGAAGTGGCTCAGCTTCCCTTCAGAGTCTCCCTGAAGTGTTTACAGTCATTGTTCTGAGAATGTTCAAAATGCAAGGGAAATAGAGGCCACTGGAAGGGACTTTGGGAGAGAAGAGGAGTGGTCCATGCAGAATGTTTTCTCCCCTCGAGAACAAGGAGCTGAGACTTTGCTGGGTCCCGGTCCACAGTCCATGGGAATGGAGGGAGAGCAGCCCCCCAGCTGGCTGCGCCACTTACCTGGGAGCCGGCTGGCTTTGGATTGCAATGGCAGGGACTCTTACTGGGGAGATTCATATTGGCTTTCGGAGGCTTTGCCGTAGCAGGGTTCAGTATCAGCCGCTGAAGGTGGATGTGTCTGCTGGGGGAGCTGGGGCGCCAGCCTGCTGAGACTCAGGCGGCCTCATGGCTCCCTCCCCTCTTATTCTGAGAGCCTCCCCACAGGCCTCTCTTTTGAGGGATGAGGAGCCAAGTGGGCGTGAGTGACGTTCCTGAGAGCTGCTCCCTTGAAGTCTCTGCCACAGCCTTTGATTAAGCATGTTATTAAATGGGCACCTGGGAACGTTCCACGTGGTAGGCGGGGCCAGGCTCCAGAGGGATGCGGTGGGGGCCGTGACCCTGCCTCCATGAGGCTTCCTGGGCTCCCTCCCACCCACTTGGCCGGAACTGCTTGGCCCTCCTTCCCTTTCCTTGCTTAACACCTGCTGAGCCTCCTCCCAGGCTGCAAGGAAACCCTCAGCCTTTTCCCAGAGGCCCTGGCAGCCTCTGCCTCTCCGCGGCTCTGCTGGGGAACGGTCAGGGGGTTCCTGTCACCCTCTTTCCCAGCATGTGTCTCAGCTCCTAGAGGTGGGGGTGGGGCCTCCCATGTCCTGCAGTCACCCACGGATGCCGGCGTCCTGAGTGGGAACAGGCTCCTGCATCCTCTGTCCCGAACAGATCACCCTCAGTGCCTGTGGGTTGGGGCTTAGAGAGCAGTGAAGCTGGACTGGGGGTCTCCACTGAAGCACAGGGCCATTGTTTCCCGGGAATGTAGACACGGGTTGTGCTTCCAATTTCCCAGAAACAAGGGCAGCCTGGACTTCGATGTGCAGGTTCCTCATTTTGTGACGGTCTGTGCACCAAGCACAGGACATCTGCAGGCTGAGCTGTGGGCGGCCAGGCGCTGCCTGCCGCTGGGGCTGTGCTGAGCAACAGGGTGGTTGTGCGGACACCAGCATTCCCGTGAACCTGGCCTGCTGGAAGACACGGCTACTCGGAGGGAAAGGGGACGTCTTCACCCAGGCCCGTTGGCTGCAGGGAGACCCAGCCCAGAGTCCGCAGACCCCACCCGTGGGGCTGTCTGCAGCAGTGTGGGCGGGGAAGGCCAGGAAGCATGGGGCCTCCAGGTGGGACTGGGAACACTCACTCCCCAGGCTGTGAGTCTGCGTCTGCCCGCCTTGGCTGGGTCTGCCAGGCTGTGTGGGGTGACTCCTGGGCTGTGTGTGGGATGGGCTGTCTGAGCAGGACAGAAGGGTGAGAATTCAGGGCCCAGGTACACATAGGGCGATGGTGCAGGGAACTGTATGGGAGTGATGTCGGATTTTCACCTGAGATGCCCAGGAGGCTGGAAGGAGTGGATGTGAACTGCCTTTTGTTCAAACATGCGCTGTTAGCACCCTAAGCCACCCAAGCTGCCGGCTCCCTCTCCAGTGCCACTTCAGGCGGGGCATGTGACACGTGTGAGGGCGCCAGGTGTGGGCACACACAGGCCTGCAGTGGAAAACAGTGCCCTGGTAAGCTCTCTTCCAACGCTGCAGTGAGGGCCCGTGTCCTTACTCTCACGGATCTTCCTCCTTCACATGGAAGGCAGGCCCCAAGGGTTTAACAGCATTATTTAGCCTTTACTGTGTTTTTTATAAGCACAACGCTAAGGTCGTGACATAAAGTTCCCTTTCAGATACACGGACTTATGTGAAATAATGGGACCAGTTAAAATAAAAGCAGAGGCCCTGAAATCTGGTGACCGGGCTGTGGGGCCACCACGGTTCCAGCACCCCTAGGCTGACATGGCTTTGCCCTTCCCTAGGTGCGAAACGCTGGCCTCCCGGCCTCCCCGGCCTCCCCGGTGTGGGGTTTTGGTGCTCTTGAGTCCCTAAGGCTCTCACCTCACTACCCTTCCCGTTCCCCTGAGTGAGGGAGAGCAGGTGGCGGAGTCCGGCCACAGCGCACCCGCTGCCCTACCACTACCGTCCCTCTTCAGAGTGGCTTCGCTTTCTCTTTACCGTCTCCAATGCTGGCTTTCCGTTTTCCAGGGTGACTAAATGTTTCCCATTTAAGTTGTGAGTTATTAGTGGTAGAACTGGCCTGAAGATGGGGCCTAATGCTCTGGCTGGGGTCAGAGCTGGTGCCGGAATTTGGGACAGCCAGCAGGAGGGGACCGAGCTTGGCTCTGTCATGGACTCAGGGCCCGGGAGGTGCCAGCAGGTTCTCACCGAGTGCCGTGGTCTCAGTGCTCGTGTTCTCACCGATTCCTGGTGTTGAAATCCTCACTCCCAAGGTGGTGGTGTCAGGAGGTGGGGCTTTGGGAGGTGATGAGGTCATGAAGGTCAGCCCTTATGAGTGGGACGAATGCCCTGAGAAGAGGGACCCCAGAGAGACCTGTGGCTATTTCTCCCATGTGAAGACACAGTGGGAAGGCACCATCTGGGAACCAGGAATCGAGTCTTTACCAGACACAGAACCTGCTGGCGCCTTGACCTTGGACCGTCAGCCTCCAGAGCTGTGAGCAACCAGTATCTGTGGTTCATGGGCCCCCCAGGGGAAGGGGCTTTGCAAGAGCATCTGGAAAAGACTGACACCAAGGGCTTCTGGTGGTCTGGGGTCCATCCCAGCCCAGCCTCCCGGCAGCCATGCACAGCCCAAGGGAGAAGTCCGGCAGTCATGTGCTCTTGCCACCGCCTCCAGGTTGGCAGGATAAATGCTCAATGTTGGGGGTAATGGTGGTGGCGAAACAAACCCCAAACCGAAGGGGGACATTCCCGCCGCCTCCTCCCCTGGAGGGGACACACCCCATCCCTGCACTTTCATCATGAGGGGTTGTCTGCCATCTGACATGCTTGCTGATGTGTTAGACATGAAAGAAAAACACGGCTCTGCAGAGTTAGCAAGTCCCAGCGCCATCCTTAGTCTATCTGAATGTTTGCTTGAAAATTCCAAACTGCTCTGAAGGGAGCAGCCAGAGGAAAGCAGTCCGCTGGGGTTCGGGGCCAGTCGGCAGCCCCTGTCACCATGAAGGAAGGAGGAACGCACCTGGGAGCCCACTTGGGACAATGTGGTTTCTTTTAAAATGAAATTCACGGCTGAACGTGAAGGCTCACGCCTGTAATCCCAGCACTTTGGGAGGCCGAGCCAGTGGCTCATTTGAAGTCAGGAGTTCGAGACCAGCCTCACCAACATGGTGAAACCCCATCTCTGCTAAAAATGTAAACGGTAGCCGGGCATGGTGGCATGCACCTGTGATCCCAGCTACTTGGGAGACTGTGGCAGGAGAATCACATCAACCCGGAAGATGGAGGTTTCGTGAGCCGAGCTTGCCACTGCCTTCCAGGCTGGGAGACAGAGTGAGACTCAGTCTCAGAAAAAAAGGAATTCACCTTCAGCTGTATCCGTCTTCCTTCCCTAGAACACTCTGTGTTTTCAAAATGCGAAAAAAAATTGTTAAAGACTTTAAAAAACAGAAAAACACAAAGGATAAAAGGGTAATTTCATTTCCTTCCCCTGAACAAACCACTTTTAATCGTTTGGCATGGCGTGTGTGTGTGTGTGTGTGTGTGTGTGTGTGTGTCTGTACATGTGCCTGCAAGCACAACGAGATGAGCATGGTGTGTGTGTACACATGTGATGTGTTCATTTGTGCACAAGTGTGTGGCTGTGAGATGCTGGGATGTGCCGTGAGTCAGTGTGTCTGCTTGCACAGGAGCATGTGTGAAGGGGTGCATGAGTGTGGTATGCACATGTGTGCATGTATGTGGTGTACGTGCATTTGCATGTGTGTGCTGTGGTGTGTGTGTGGTGCAGTAGGCTGGGAGGATATTTCTGGTGCTCTGCTCCTAGGAATGATGCCATAATGAAGATCTGTGTAAACACATCATACAGCACATTTCTCATTATTTCTTTATGATGAGTCATTAGAAGCAGAATTCTGAGTTTCTGGTTCAGAAGCTCTGTTTGTCATGTGGCCCTGGATCCACACATCTAAGAGATGTTTCCGGAAGGTGGTGCCAATTTACATTCCCAGCAAGAATGCTGGCGTGCTCGTGTCCCCACTGCCACCCTGGCCCGAGTTCTGTCATGCAGGCGTTCCTTTGGACATGCTTCCCAAGTGGACAGGTGTGAGGTGGACCTGATGGATCCCACATTTACTCAATTAGTGAAGAGGCTGAGCAAAAAAGTCTGTTTTGCCTTCTGCCTTTCTTTTTTTGTGCATCGCTTATGTGTGTGCGTTTTCTGCTGGGGGTGGTGGGAATGGCCTTGTGCAAATGTGGAGATTCACTCAGGGAATCGGACATCTGTCTTCCACCCATGAACGCAGCATCTGGGTGTGTCCAGCCAGGCCACAGAGATCACGTCAGCCTACAGGACTGTCTGTGACTTGTTTCGTGTAGTCCTGGTGCCTGCTTAGACTTTGTCTCTAAGTGTTTAACAAATGCTCAACACATAACATGTGCTTAGCATGTCCTTAACATGTGTGCAGGACGGAGGTGCTGGTGATGAGGGTGGTTCAGGGAATCTGTTTTCTCCAGGGATCATTAGTTATATTGATAAACAGACAAAACCCATCCAAACTGGCTGAAGCCCCCAGTGCAAAGTTTTTGAAAGGAAATGGGGCTTTTTAGGGCCTGGAAGCAAAGAATAAAAGTTTTCATAAAAGGCCAGATAGTCATTATCTTAGGCTTGGCGGACGAGACGTTGGGACCTACTCACCCCTGTGATGTAGCTGAGAAGCAGCCTTAGGAGACACGTACATGAATGGGTGGGGCTGTGTGCTAATAACACTTTATTTACAACAGGCTTAGCTGTGGTTTGTGCCTCCCTGCTCTGTAAGGATACAGCCATCACCAAGGTTACGAAGCCCTGAAGCCACAGAGCTGGGCATGGAACCCGCCGCTGCCTGCTCGTTGCACTGGCCATATGAGTGCAGCGTGGAGCAGAGGCAGGAGGGGCCCGAGGCCACGGCACATGCCTGAGAGCCCCAGCACCTGGGAATGGAGAAGCAAGGAGGGGGAAGTCAAACTCGGGCAACAGCCGAAAGGCCTGGCCCGAGCTGCCCCTCCGAGCCTGCCACGGAGCAGTTTTTTTGCTGGGCAGATAATAATGATGGCACCATAAAGATGACTATAGTAATGAAAGAGAAAGGAAATGAAACATTATTAACCATTGATGGATAGTGTATTCGGTTTTCAATTTAATGATCTGCAACTGCAGATCTGTAGTTGAGAATGAACCAATTTCTCACTTCCTTTTTGCTCTGTTCATCCCAGATAAGGAAATGAAAGCATTACTCTGCAAACATGGAATCCAAATGTCAATGTTCTGCCTCGTTAGAAGACCTGGCGCAGTCGCCCCTGAAGCCCATGTGGTTCTGGTGATGTTGCCAGGCTCACCTGGCTAGGGGGTAGGCATGACAGCGGGCACGCACATCAACTTCTGGCCTCAGCAGGCAGGAAAACCGGCTCAGGGGCCTCCCAGACCCAGACGCCTGATCCCTCCCTGTGAGTGCCCTGGGGCTGGGTTCTTTTCCTCTCTCCTTCCTGTGAGTGTGCCCCAGATTCCAGGTGTTAAATCTCACACTTGGGATGTGCCAGCCCATCCCAGCGAGCAGGGAGGGATCAGAGGGAGATGGTGCCCAGATGAATGGTGAGTTGGCAAGGTGAGTATTGGCACCTCCTTCTCGATGCCCTTTGCATTGAACGCTGATACAAGATGCGACTCGGACCCTCAGATTTGGTCCCACTCTCTTCTCGGCTTGATCAGCTGGACAGGAGGCAGTGCAGCGCGAGAGCCTTCTGTTCAAAGCCACACCTAACTCCGGAGGGCTGTGTGTGCCGGGACTGGGGTCCATGCTGAGGAGCTGCCTCCCTGTGCCACGTGGACTTGAGGACCCACTTGCCTTGCAAAGCCCACTTGTCCAGCTGTTTCACACACGTGACTCCATGGAACCTGGTGATCCAGCCACCGCAGCTTCTACCGAGGGCATGGGTCAGGCGTGTTCTTTGCACTCTACTTTGCGTGGACGGAGGCGCATGTGCGTGTTTCAGTTCAGAAGCCAAGAGCAGCAGCTAATGCTTTTACTCCGGGAGCGAAATTCTGAGTAAAACCTCCCGCTCGGCAGCTTTGCGCAAACGTACGACAGTGTAAAAGCTTTTTAACATCCCTGCATGCTGGTCTGGTTCACAAGACATGGAAAACCAAAAATACAGCAATGAGAAAGGATGTGTTTGCCAGCCCAGCTTGCAGGGAAGAATCCCGAATAGCCGACGAGTTCATTTTTACTTGGATAAGGGCAGATTTTAAAGTTGCATCTGTTCCTGCTTTGTGAGCACTCGGGTGTCCTCCGAGAGTTTGTTTGATGTTTGTGGGACTCTGGCTGGCATTTGCCCAAGCTTTAATATCCAGCAGTTCAGGTGGAAGAATGGAAAAGTTAACTCCAGAGAAGCCGATTGTCTTAAACATATCCTCTGTCACACTTCTTGATGGTGCTTCCTGAAGCATTAATTTGTGGGACAGGCATCTCAGTGGGATGCGAATCCCCCAGCTGTGCAGAACAGTTGACAGCCATGGCCTCCAGGTCCCCCCTTTCCCTGCTCCTTGGCCCTGAAGTTGCAGGTCCCCTGTGAGCCTCAGTGTCTTCATCCGAAAGCCAGGATGAGACTCACAGCAGCCTTGTCCTGTGGTGAAGTGAGGGAAGAGCTTGTCTGTTGGTGACTTTGTGGGGTGCCTGGCGGGCAGTCAGTACTCAGTCCACACTAGATCTTCTTTAAAGTAAGCACACATAGGGGCACACGTGGCCAGCTTGGGCAACATCAGGAGACCCCATCTCTACAATGATACAAAAAATAGCTGGGCGTGGTGGCACACCTGTAATCCCAGCTACTCAGGAGGCTGAGGTGGGAGGATCACTTGAGCCCAGAAGGTCAAGGCTGCAGTGAGTTGTGATCATGCCACTGCACCCCAGTCTGGGTGACAGAACGAGATCCTGTCTCAAGAACAACAACAAAAAAAGAGTGCTTACAGGATCCTGTGAGTGGCTGAGCCCTATTCACTTTCTACAGCGGGGTGGGATTCGTAAGGGATGCCCCACTGACTTCTGTTCCCTCCCTGGGCATGGGGGTGGGGTGGGAGCCTGGACTGGCACAGGTGCACATCCTAGCCCACCAAAAGAGCCTTCTTAACCCACGTGGCCCTGGACCTCTTGCTGGCGTGGTGCATTCGGCACAAAGAGGGAGTCTGTGTCACATTCAAGCCTGCCAGCCGCTCCAGAGCAAGGGAGGCGAGTCCTGCAGACCCAGCGTCCGTCATGGGAAGAAGAGGCGTGCAGGGATCCGCCTCCTGGGGTTGCTGCGGAAGAGGAGCCTGAAGCTGGGAGGATGAGGCCGATGTCCAGGAGACCCTGTGGCGTCAGGCTGCGTCTGTTAGGAAAGGGTGGAAATCAGTGTGAGGGCTGTGTTATCTCAGTGGAATATGAGTTCCACGGCACGAAAGACAATGACAGCCAGCAGGATTTGGCAGAACAGTTGTCAGCCTTGAAAAATCGTATTTCTCCTAATCTGTTTGGTGAAAGAAGGCTCTGGTCTGTTTTTATTCTCATGATGTTGTTTGTACCAAGTAGAATGCATTCCTTAGGAGAGGTCTTTGGGCACGGGACCCAGTTAAATTTTCCCAGGGGAAAAAATATCCCTTTTCATGGGATTGGCTGTATTTTCTGAGGGGTCCGTGAAAATGAGGATTTCTCAGTCTTCTGGCCAGGCCCCTAGAGTTGAACTATGTAACCTGCTGTGGCTGAAGAAATCATGTTGGTTGCTCTTGGCTGACAGCCCAATGCCCTCGACAGGCAGTGCTCATAGCTGTGGCTTGGTCGCCGGGTGACCTGCTGTCTGCACTTCAGCCAGTCCTGCCGATGCCTGGGTGTGGGGAAAGCAGGTGGGCAGGGGTTTTGTGCCCCTAAGCACCGTCAGGAGCCCCTGAGCGTGGGCCATGGGCTCTGAGCAGTTGCTAATGAATGAGCTCAGGGCAGCCAGGCCCCGATGCCCACGGTGGCCCTGCCAGGCAGGCCAGAACTATGATTACTGTGGGTCCAGGTAGCCCTCCCACTGCAAGGAGAGGGGACACCATTGTCAGAAGCACAACTTTGCCGGGCTGCAGCAGCCGGCTCCGGACCTCACGGCAGTTGAAGGTGCCAGCGGCTTGAGCACGCCCGCCCAGCGCTGATACTGCCGACTGCTCCTCGCGGAAGCGGGACGGCCACACGGTAACAATATAAGCAGGTTCGGCTTTCGTCTGTGTCGGGAGTTCAGGGCTGCTCGTCGTCTTCCGGCAGTAACAGCAGCATCATGTTCTGAGGTGGAAGTCACAGACTCTCGCTCTTCTAAAGTAAACTGGGGCTTAAAAGGAAGGTGGCTTATGGAGATCCTGTTAGGAGGACAAAAGGCATCTGCGGCTACGAGTGCTTTCTGCTTCTCGAGCCGTTCTCATGAGAAAGCGGCCTAGGCAGCGCACTGCTTTAGAAGGTAGAACTCGTTTCTTCCCTAAGGCCAAATGTGCCATTTGCAGTCACGCTGAGCAAGATTCTGGGGTGACGGGGAAGGCAGAGGAGAACGGGGTGCCCCACTGCACCCGGCCGCTGCTCCTGGGTCTTGTCCTGGCCTGAGCAGCGTGCTCCCGGCTCCCGGCCCTGTCAGCTGTCGGCGTGGAGCCTCCGTCTATGGGTAGGGACGCCAAGGCTCACAGGATGGAGTGACCTGCCCAGAGTCCCACATCCGAGCCAGGAACTGACCCAGGCCATGTGGCCCCCAGGCTAAGTCCTGCAGCCCTGAAGCCCTCCCTCCTCCGGCGGAGGCTGTTTCTGAAACTCTGCCTGCTCGTGCCACCAGTGCATTCCAACAGTAAGGGGCACGGTGTCTTGCCAGCCTGCGGCACTGTGAACGATCTCTGTGCTGCCGTGTGGGTGCCCGGGGCATGGGTGCCTGGGGAGTGTGGCCACAGGTCAGTGGCTGTCCCTGCCTTTGGATTAAAGAGGCCTCAGAGGCTTGCTTGGTGATGTCATGGGAAACATTGACACCAAAATCCCTGTATCCAACGAGACTTGCTGGGTTTGTCCCCATATCCAAGGAGATTTACTGGGCTTAGCACCACAGAAACCAGTCTCAGAGGAAATTGATGGCCTGGCAGGCAGCGTGACATGGTCTGTAGGTCCCAGCCCTGGTCCTTGCAGATGGCAAGGGCACAAAGGATGTGGGATGAACAGTTAGAACGAGCGCCTTCTACAGGCTCGCTGTCTTCCATTCTCCTGGAAGATGGCACAGGTATAAGATGAAGACAGCCCCAATTTCTGTGTCACTGGAGAGAAGGGGACCCAGCCATCCATAGTGGGCTATGACATGGGGGAGAAAGGAACTGCTACCCTTCTCAGACTGTGAGGTTTAGCCACTGTTACAGAAAGGAGCCTTCATAACCCAAACTGATAAAAGTGGGCCATATTCCTGAAAACTCTAACGGTCTGATGTTAACTTCAGGCATGGCTGGATCCAGGAGTCCAAGCACTGTTACTAAGAGACTGTGTCTTTCCAGCTCTTGGCGTGGCCTTTTTTGGCTCATTTTGGGGTTTGGTTTGTTCGTTTTTTTCGACTTTATTCTCTAGCTAGATCTTCCCTCCTGGAGCACCTGTGTGTCCCTCAACCCCTGTCTCACACTCAGTCTGTCTTTTCAGTCTTCCTGCCTGCAGCCTGGCAGCCCCTGCGAATGGAACCTCTCTTTTCCAGTCATCCTCCCCCAAGCCCTGTTGCTGAGTCCTGCTGGCCTGACTCACGTCTTGTAGTGAGTTGAATGGTCACCTCCGAAAGATATGTCCACCCAGAATCTGTGAGTGCGACTTTCTTTGGGCAAAAGAATCTTTTTA
Organism: Alouatta palliata; assembly: GCA_004027835.1. Classification (NCBI taxonomy): domain Eukaryota; kingdom Metazoa; phylum Chordata; class Mammalia; order Primates; family Atelidae; genus Alouatta; species Alouatta palliata. Next base: position 13,285 of record PVKV010037757.1, read on the forward strand.
GATGTGATTAAGTTAATGCTTTAGAGATGGGATCACCCTGGCAGGTTCCACATCTAGTGACAAGACAAGGCCATGTGAAGACTTGTCAAAAGAATGAGAACTCGAGACAGCACAGTGGTGTGTGAGCCCCGTGCCTGCTCTTGTGCCAGGAGGCCATTGCTTCCTGCAGGTACCTGTTAGCTGTGTGATTCTGGACAAGGTTCTCATGTTCTCTGGACTTCAGTCTCCTCCAGAGTTGGGGGGTTAATGGTAGTGCCTCCTTCATGTGGGGTGAAATAGCCAAGAATGCAACATGCTGCAAAGGCTGCCTTTCAGCAGGAGCTCCCTGAAGGCCTTTTTTCTTCCCCAAGGCAGTGTGCCATGGGCCAAACATGCAGGCACCTGTGCCAGGCCACCTAGTTACCAGGGGGTTTCCAGTCTACTGCATGACCCTATCCCAGTGACTGATGGCCTCGGAGACTTAGTTCCATTATCTTTCTTCCACTTTTATTTTAGGTTCTGGGGGACGTGTGAAAGCTTGTCACGTAGGTAAACACGTGTCACAAGGGTTTACTGTACATATCATTTCATCACCCGGGTCCTAAGCCCAGTATCCAAGAGTTATCTTTTCTGTTCCTCTCCCTCCTCCCACCCTCCCTGCTCAAGGAGCCCCCAGCGTCTGCTGTTTCTTTGTGTTCACAAGTTCTTATCATTTAGCTCCCACTTATAATTGAGAACATGCAGTATTTGGTTTTCCATTCCTACGTTAGTTTGCCAAGGATGATGGCCTCCAGCTTGATCCCGGTCTCTGCAAGTAGTAAGGTGATTCCTCAAAGAGCTAAACGTAGAACTACCACTTGATTCAGCAATCCCATGACTAGATATATACCCAGAGGAGTGTAAATCACTCCACGATAAAGGCACAAGCGTGCAGATGTTCACAGCAGGACTGTTCACTATAGCAAAGACATGGGATCAACTGAAATGCCCGTCAGGGATGGACTGGAGAAAGAAATGTGGCCCAGAGACACCACAGAGCACTAGGCAGCCACTGTCCTTCTCTGTAAGTAAGGACTGAGATAGCTGTGGCCCAGAGACACCACAGAGCACTAGGAAGCCACTGTCCTCTGTAAGTAAGGACTGAGATAGCTGTGGCCCAGAGACACCATGGAGCACTAGGCAGCCACTGTTCTTCTCTGTAAGTAAGGACTGAGATAGCTGTGGCCCAGAGACACCACGGAGCACTAGGCAGCCACTGTCCT
>PVKV010037758.1:0-14523 GCA_004027835.1 Alouatta palliata
TCAGCCTCCCGAGTAGCTGGGACTACAGGCGCACGCCACCACGCCCAGCTAATTTTTGTATTTTTAGTAGAGACGGGGTTTCACCATGTTGACCAGGATGGTCTCGATCTCTTGACCTCGTGATCCACCCGCCTCGGCCTCCCAAAGTGCTGGGATTACAGGCGTGAGCCACCACGCCCGGCCATTTTTTTTTTTTTAAACCAGGAGACATTTGAATTTGAGACAGGAAAGAGAGAAAACACTTTATTTGTAAAGAGAAAATGGAACTTACTACATATCCCAAAATACTTCTGGGAGGCCACTTCTCTGAGCCCCACCTTGAGTAGGCTAAAGGGTTACCTTTGGGATTAGAAACACAATTAAGAGGCACAAATCCACGCAGAAAATATGCATATTTTGTCTCCTTTTCCTCCAAAACAAGCTGCAAATACTTGTGTAAACATTTGTTGATTTGTAAAACATGTCTAGTACTGCAGACAAATGTGCTGGGATGAAAGGAAATAAAGCCATGAAAACAGGACCAGGAGCGATGGCTCACACCTGTAATCTCAACACTTGGAGGCTGAGGTGGGAGAATCACTTGAGGCCAAGGAGTTCAAGACCAGCCTGGGCAACACAGATCCCGTCTCTCCAAAAAATAATTTTAAAAAATTAGCCAGGCGTGGCCAGGCACTGCGGCTCACATCTGTAATCACAGCACTTTGGGAGGCCGAGCTGGGCGGATCACCTGAGGGCAGGAGTTCGAGGCCAGCCTGGCCAATATGGTGAAACCCCCATCTCTACTAAAAATACAAAAATTAGCAGGGAGTGGTGTCAGGTGCCTGTAGTCCCAGCTACTCAGGAGGCTGAAGCAGGGAGAATTGCTTGAACCTGGGAGGCAGAGGTTGCAGTGAACATTGCACTCCAGCCTGGGTGACAGAGTGAGATTCTATGTCAAAAAAAATAAATAAATAAAAATTAGCCAGGCGTGATGGTGCACACCTGTAGTTTTAGCTACTTGAGAGGCTGAGGCAGGAGGATCACTGGAGCCCAGGAGGCTGAGCCTACAATGAGCTATGATCGTGCCACAGTCCAGACTAGGTAACAAAGTGAGACCTTGTGTCTTAAAAGAAAAAAAAAAAAAGTCACTAAAATAGCAACAAGACAGTTTACTTGGCTTGGAGGTCAAGGTTACATTTGATGATAAATTCCCACAGTGCCTCTGGTCAAGGGGAGAAGAGAAATTCAGGAAGACTGGGGTTTGGGAGTTTTTTTCTCTTCTTTCTTACCCATAAAGCCATCCATCCATTCATTCATTTTTTTTTTTTCTCTTACCTATAGCAAAACTGAGAGTCAATAAACTCCAGTTTGACTTTAAATTTTATTCCCAAGCTCCTCTAAATAGCAGCAGCTTTAAAATCCCAGCTCCAGCTTAGTGCTTTGCTAGCAGTGACAGGGTGAAAAAAAAAAAAATCTAACTGGCAGAACCTTGGTTTCTCCATTTGTGAAATGAAGGTACTGGATGATAATCCTGGCTCTGCCAACTTCCTGGAGTTTTACCTGCTTCTTGCACTTGAAAATGGTCTCTGATATCTTCCCTGTTGGTCTGGAATGTCCTGGGTCTGGGGTTTGTTTTTTGTCATGTCCAGCATTTGTGGAAAAACAAGATGCCCTAACTATCTTCAAAAGGCACAAAACTAGGTTTTGTTTCTTTCTTTTTTTTTTTTTGTTTTTGTTTTTTGTTTTTGAGACGGAGTCTGTCACCCAGGCTGGAATGCAGTGATGCAATCTTGGCTCACTGTAACCTCTGCCTCCTGGGTTTAAGTGATTCTCCTGCTTCAGCCTCCTGAGTAGCTGGGACTACAGGTGTGCACTACCACACCTGGCTTTTTTTTTTTTTTTTTTTTTAGTAGAGACAGGGCTTCACCATGTTGCCCAGAATGGTCTCAAACTCCTGACTTCATGTAACCCGCCCACCTCCTAAAGTGCTAGGATTACAGGTGTGAGCCACCGTGCCCTGCCCAAAGTAGGTTTTGAAAGTGGAGTAAGTTCTTCCAGCTCAGAAGGATCTCAACTTCTTGCAAGTTACTTTTTCACTCTTAAGGGCCCTTAAAGAAGCATTTGCTTAGCTCCGTATCTAGACCATCTCTGCCTCTGGGAAGAGCAACGGACCAGCAACTGACATTAAGGTCACGTGGGTGGGTGGGGAGTAGAACTGCAGGGGTGATGGCTCCAGCCAATCCAGACAATGAATGGTTACTTGTTTGGAGGAACCAAAGCCTCAAAGGGTGACTGCACCGACTAGGGCTGGCTCTACATCCGTTCACACATTTGTTAAGTGCCTACTCTATGCCAAAGCACTGTAATTTTGAGCCCTGGGGGGCACAAAATTGAGATAGCTCCTGCCCTCAAGCTTAATAAAGTAGCTGTCAGTCAAGGGTTAGAGCAGGGGTTGGCAAACTACAGCCCAAGAAGGCCACCTGTTTTTGTAAAAAGTTTTATTGGAACATCAGCTGCACTCATTCATGTTCATGTAGCGTCTGTGGCAGCTTTTACACTACAACAGCAGCATTGGCAGCAGAGAGCATATGGCCTGCAGAGCTTAAAATCTTCACTTTCTACCCCTTTACAAAAAAGTTTGCCAATCCTTGCTAGAGAAGAGATGACATACAACTAAGAAATTAAATGAGCGATTAGGGAACTAAAATTATTTACATAATACAATTTCAGAGGCGGAGGGGGGGCTGGCTGAATTTAAAAAGCATGAATTACATGAAGCTTGATTACTGTGAAGAGATAAGTCACCATAAAGTTACTTCTTACATTTAACATATACAATTTAACTATATGCACTGGTTTAAAACACACACACTCTCACACACACAAAATGTAACACAAGCCAATTACTGATCTGGTATAGATGACAAATGGTGATCAGTTCCAACTTCTAAAGGAAAACTGGCTATGGTAAGTCCATATTAAAAAAGTCACTGTCATTTATGGGTCATCTAAGAGATTTTTTTCAAGGGTTATTTTACCTGCTTGATTGCTCATTTAAGGGTATGCACTGAACTTTGGAACTAATGCTTGCATGAATTCATGCCTCGAAAGCAGTCAACACTAAAGTGTAGGCTGAGTACAGTGGCTCACTCCCACCTGTAATCCCAGCACTTTGGAAGGCTGAGGCAGGAGGATCACTTGAGCCCAGGAGTTCAAGACCAGCCTGGGCAACACAGCGAGACCCGGTCTCTATTTCAAAAATATAAAATAATAAAAAGAAAAGAATCTCTCTGCTAACAACAACAAACCCCACTAAGGTGTTGAAGGACTCATTTTAATGAACAGTAAAGAACGGTTTGTATGTTATATTCTGCTTTTTTGTTTTGACTTTTAAACAAAGAGAAAGAGGCTGCTTTAGCATTTAGGGTTGATCAAAGCAGTCTGTCTTTTTTTTTTTTTTTTTTGGTAGAGACAGGGTCTTGCCATGTTTACCCAGGCTGGTCTTGAACTCCTGAGCTCAAGGGATCTTCCCACCTCCTTCCCACCTCACCCCCCTCACAGTGCTGAAATTACAGGCGGGAGCCACCGCACTCAGCATCTTTTTCTGTTTGAAACACCAAATGAAATCATACTAATATGAGATCTGAATTCCATTTAAAGGAAAAGCTCATTAAATAACAATCACCATTGTCTGGCCCTGGGGAGACTACTGAAATTAATGAGTGTTTATAGTTCTTGCCCTCTCATCCTCAACAGCTTAGACAAAATCCCAAGGGACTGCTGCTGAAAGCGTCCTGCTGCAAATTACAAGAAAATCAGCCCAGCTTCAAGCAGAAAATGCCAAGGACCAGGGCCGGGGAGCAGATCCAACGTAAGAACATCCAGATGCTAAGAAAACACCGAGGAATACTGCACAAGAGACACTGCAGTCACGTTGTGGAAGCTGCCACGGAGATGCAGAGTGCAAGTCTGCTCGGAGGAAAGGGTCTGACATTCCAAGGAAAGGCTCCAACAGTCCAAGCCGCCGTCCTTATGTGTAAAAAGCTCTGAGGTGCACCCTCTTCCACGCTAGCTGATGTAGCAGTTAGAGGTAGTAAATGTGTACATACAAAGTTCAAACCTGCTTTGTAAAGCCCACGGTAGAAAACATGCTTAAAAAATGGAATTCAGCTGTACGCCAGAAAATCAGTAGCATTATGGAAGGAAATTAAACTAAAAGTTTAGAAAACAGTAAATATGCAAGCCCTTCCGCATGGTAGAAGGGAGCCTGGGTATTGTGCAATCTCACACCCACTGAAAAAATGCCATGCATGCCTCTAAATGCTCTGAGAAAGCATGATTTGCACTAAGTCACAGCAATACATACCCTGTGACTTAAGAAAGCCAATGTGAAGTGCTTCATTTATCATCCCAGTGCACAAAACACAGGGCTCTGTGGGCCTGAGATTTCAGTCTAGCCCGAAAAGACTAGTGAGCAGAACCCTAATATTATCCATTCAGGGCAAAAAGCACTTTCTTATATCTTGCGACAAAAAAAAAAAAAAAAAAAAGGAAATAAAAATGAAAATAGAACCACAAAATGGGCAGGCATGGTGGTTCACACCTGTAATCCCAACACTTTAGGAGGCTGAGGTGGGTGAACCACCTGAGGTCAGGAGTTCGAGACCAGCCTGGCCAACATGGTGAAACCCCATCTCTACTAAAAATACAAAAATTAGCTGGGTATGGTAGTGGGAGCCTGTAATCACAGCTACTTGGGAGGCTAAGGCAGTAGAATCGATGGAACCTGGGAGGCGGAGGTAGCAGTGAGCTGCGATCATGCCACTGCGCTCCAGCTTGAGTGACAGAAGGAAAAAAAAAAAAAAAAAAAAACAAAAAACACCACATAACGGTATGTTGGTTCATTAGGCTGCCTTTTCGAGACCCACTTCCCCAAAATACTGCCCTAAGAGACAGCTAGAGAGTCTCTGCTGGTAGCAGCCAAGTAACAAAGATATTTTCAAGAGTCAAAAAATGAAATACAAAATTTGATTTACAACACACTAAAAATGCTTCCCCTCCCCAAACTAAGTAAGTGCTTTTTTTTTTTTTCTTTTTTCTTTTCCTCCTAGCCCTTTTGCTTGGGACTAGCCAGCAGTGATTTTCCTGGTTATTCCTCCATCTGGGCCCAGGCCTCTTCGGCCTTCTGGTAGTACTGGTTGGCCAGCCGGCCCTTCATGGCTTCCATCGCTGCTTCTGCTGCCTGGGTATACAAGTCCCCTGAAACACAGCAAAGGGGAGGCACAAAGAGGTGAATGTTTTTGCCAGCCCAGAGTTTCCATCACCCTTCCCAGAAGAGCACCCTGAAGTGTCCATAGGAACTCAAATTACTCCTTGGGCCCTTTCCCTCCAGGTTTTCTGGGTGGGTCTCTAAGGGTGGGCCTGTGATCAAATCTGGCCAATCATAGCACTCCCTCCATCCCCCGCCAAGCCAGAGATTGGTCCAGACTTAGTCATGACCAATCAAAGTAAGCCATCTAAACATTAACTACTGTTTGTTTGGGGTATGTAAAGAACTCAATTTGAGCCAGTGAGAATCAGGCTGAGAACTAATTTGAGCCAATGAGAATCAAGCTGAGAACTTTTGCAGAACTAATTGGGGATATGCAAAAGTGGAAGAAATAAAGACTATAAACAGCTTCATGTCAGCTACGTCAGGTTTTACCACCCAGTGAATTTGTGTAAAACATACAAATATACTTCAAGTTTTTGGAGCTTTTTGGATTTAGAAATTTCAAATAACAAGATTACAGATTGGCTGGGTGTGGTGGCTCATGCCTGCAATCCAGCACTTTGGGAGACCAAGGCAGGTGGATCACCTGAGGTCAGGAGTTCGAGACCAGCCTGGCCAACATGGTGAAACTCCTTCTCTACTAAAATACAAAAAATTAGCTGGGCATGGTGGCAGGTGCCTGTAATCCCAGCTACTTGGGAGGCTGAGGCAGGAGAATTGCTTGAACTTGGGAGGTGGAGATTGCAGTGAGCTGAGATCACACCATTGCCCTCCAGCCTGGGCAATAAGAGTAAAACTCTGTCTCCAAAAAAAAAGATATAGATTTGCAGCTCTTTCTTTTCTTTCCCTGCCTCCCTTCCCCCACCTCTCTCTCTTTCTTTCTTTCAGATGGAGTCTCACTCTGTTGCCCAGGCTGGAGTGCAGTGGCACCACTGCCTCCGGGGTTCAGCGATTACAGTCACCTGCTACCATGCCTGGCTAATTTTTGCATGTTTAGTAGATACAGGGTTTTATCATGTTGGCCAGGCTTGTCTCGAACTCCTTACCTCAACTGATCTGCCCACCTCAACCTCCCAAAGCGCTGGGATTACAGGCATGAGCCACTATGCCCAGCCTAGATTTGCATTATTCTTTGTTAATTTTTTAATATGATTTAAAAACTTTTAAAACTTAGCCTCATCCTATACCTGTGAAATTAGGAACTTAGCATGTTTATTATATGTTATATGCTGTATCTCTGCTAGGCTCCCCATCCACAAATTCATATGTTGAATTCCTCACTCACAATGTAACTGCACTGCATTTGGAGACATACGGTCTGTGTGTTAGTCCATTTTATGTTGCTATGACAAAATTCCACAGACTAGATAATTTATAAGGAAAAGAAATTTATTTGACTCACAGTTCTAGAGCCTGGGAAGTCCAAGAGCATAGCAGCAGCATCTAGCAATGGCCATGGTGCTGCATCATTCCATGCCAGAAGGCAGAAGAGCAAAAGAGGTAGAGAGCAAGCAAGCTAGAGGGGGCCAAATTTGCTTTTAGAACAAAGTCAGTCTTGGCCGGGCGAGGTGGTTCATGCCTGTAATCCTAGAACTTTGGGAGGCCGAGGTGGGTGGATCACCTGAGGTCAAGAGTTCAAGACCAGCCTGGCCAGCATGGTGAAACCCCATCTTTAAAAAAAAAACAAAAACAAAAAACAAACTTAGTCTTATGATGACTGACCCACTGGCATGATAACAACATTAATCACCTCTTAGCAGTCCCACTTCTTAACACCTTCACAATGGTGATTACATCTCAATATGAGTTTTGGAGGAGACATTCATACTCTAGCAGCCTGTGAGGAGGTGATAAAAGCTACATGAGGTCATAAGGGTGGGGCCCTAATCACACAGAGCTGGTGCCCTTTTAGGAAGAAGAAGAGACAGCAGAGTTCTCTAGCTCTCTCCCCACTTGCATCCAGGAGACAGGTCATGTGAGGATACAGTGAGAGAGCTGTTGTCCACAAGCCAGAAACCAAATTGGCCAGCACCTTGATCTTGAAATTCCCAGCCTCCAGAAATGTGAGAAATAATTTTTTTTGTTTTGTTTTTTGAGACAGGGTCTCACTCTGTTGACCAAGCTGAAATGTGGTGATATGAACATGGCTCACTGTGTGTGCCACCACACCCAGTAAAGTAAAAAAAAAATTTTTTTTTGTAGAGACGAGGTCTCGCTCTGTTGCCGAGGCTGGTCTTAAACTCCTAGACTTAAGTGATCCTCCAATCATGGCCTCCTAAAGTGCTGGGATTACAGACATGAGTCCCTGTGCCCAGCAATTTTTAGAGTTTAAACCACCCAATTATAGTATTTTGTTTTGGCAACCCAAGAAGACTAATACAAACATAATGTGTCTATCAACCGATGAATGGATAAACAAAGGTTGTATATCCACACAATGGAATATTATGTAATAAGAAAGAATGAAGTACTGATACATGCTTCAACACAGATGAATCTTGAAAACATTATGCTAAATCAAAGAAGCAGACACAAAAAGCCACAAATTGCATAATCCCAGTTATATAAAATCTCCAGAAAAGGCAAATCTATAGGGACAAAAAGTAGAGTGGTTGCTAGGATGGGGGGAGGGCTGCTAACTGGTGCGGGATTTCTTTTTGGGGGTGATGGGAATGTTCTGGAATTACACAGTAGTGATGATTGCACAACATTATGACTATACTAAAAACTACTGGGACCAGATGCAGTGGCTCACGTCTGTAATCCAAAGACTTTGGGAAGCCAAGGCAGGAGGACTGCTTGAGGCTAGAAGTTCAAGAACAGCCTGGGCAACATAGCGAGACTCTGTCACTACAAAAAAGTTTTAAAAATTAGCTGGGCATGATGGCAAGTGCCTGTAGTCCCAGCTGCTTGGGAGGCTGAGGCAGTAGGATTGCTTGAGCACAGGAGTTCCAGGCTGCAGTGAGCTATGACTGTGCCACTGCACTCCAGCCTGAATGACACAGCGAGAGTCTATCTCAAAGAAAAAAGAAAAAGAAGAAAAGAAAAGGAGGCCAGGCATGGTGGCTCACACCTATAAATCCAGCACTTTGGGAGGCTGAGGCAGGTGGATCACCTGAGGTTATGAGTGAAGACAAGCCTGGCCAACATGGTGAAACTCTATCACTACTAAAAATAGAAAAATTAGCTGGAAGTGTGCCTGTAGTCCCAACTTTCGGGAGGCTGAAGCATGAAAATTGCTTGAACCCGGGAGGCAGAGGTTGCAGTGAGCCAAGATGGTGCACTGCACTCCAGCATGGGCCACAAGAGTGAAACTTTGGGCCATGCATGGTGGCTCATGCCTGTAATCCAGCACTTTGGTAGGCCAAAGCGGGCAGATCACTTGAGATCAGGAGTTTAAGACCAGCCTGGCCAACATGGCGAAACCCTATCTCTACTAAAAATACAAAAATTAGCTGGGTGTGGTGGCACGCACCGGTAATCCCAGACACTCGGGAGGCTGAGGCAGGAGAATCGCTGGAACCCAGGAGGCAGAGGCTGCAGTGAGCCGAGATTGTGCCATTGCACTCCAGCCTAGGTGACAGAGTCAGACTCTGTCTCAAAAAAAAAAAAAAAAAAAAGTGAAACTAAAGGTACCCCCATGCCATTAAACTATATACTTTTAAGATGGTGAATTTTGTTATGAAAATCTCAACTCAATTTTTAAAATGGCAAAAAAAACCCCACAAAGCCCTACTATATAACCATTAAAATGAGTGTTCATCTTCGTACTAGCTCCATAAAGTCCCCTCCCTGGAGGAGGAGATTCAGCCTGTCATCTTGTCATAACTCCCAGTGGAATGGAAATTATGTCCCTCCCTGCCCGGCCCTGTCACACCCCAGGGGCAGGTCTGCTGGGCCCTACCTGATCTCTGTGGGTCCTTCTTCAGCCCATAGCCTCCTGTGAACAGCATCTCGGCCTCCCTGGCTAGCAGCATGTACCGGGGCTCGTCTTGCATTCCATTGTACTCACCGCCCTCATCACAGTCCGTCATCTCCAGCGCAGTGCTGTACCAGTGCAGGGCCTCCAGCCAGTCTTGGCACCTTGCCAGGAGATACAGCGGGAAAGAAAGGGGAGGTTACCATGGCAATGGGATGGAGGGGGGAGGGCCTTCCAGCAGGAAGGGCAAGTCAGGGATCCCAGCAGGGACACCACCTACGGTTCATGACCTATCTTACCCAAAGCCAATACATCTATGAGGCACCTTCATATTGTAATATTCATTCATTCATTCATTCATTCATTCATTTTTGAGATGGAGTCTTGCTCTGTTGCCTAAGCTGGAGTGCAGTGGTATAATCTTGGTCTCTCGAGTTCAAGTGATTCTCCTGCCTCAGCCTCCCGAGTAGCTGGGACTACAGGTGCATGCCATCACGCCTGGCTAACTTTTTGTATTTTTAGTCAAGACGGGGTTTCACCATGTTGGCCAGGCTGGTCTTGAACTCCTAACCTCAAGTCATCTGCCCGCCTCAGCCTCCCAAAGCGCTGGGATTACAGGCGCGAACCACTGTGCTTGGCCAATATTAAGAGAGCAGTTGACCAGCCTGGGCAACATAGAGAGACCCTGTCTCTACAAAAAATTTAAACAGTGCTTACAGTCAAAATAATGTAATTGTATATTTAAAAAGAACTAAGAGTATAATTGGATTGTTTATAACACAATGAATAAATGCTTGAAGTGATGGATACCCCACTTACCCTGATGCTATTATTACACACTCCATGCCTATATCAAAAATCATGTAACCCATACATACACTTACTATGTACCCTCAAAAATTTAAAAAATACAAAAAAGAAAAAAATTAGCTGAGTGTGGTGATGCATGCTTGTAGTCCCAGCTACTTGGAAGGCTAAGGTGGGAGGATAGCTTGAGCCCAGGAGTTAGAGGCTGCAGTGAGCTATGATCATGCCACTGCACTCCAGATTGAGCAATAGAGCATGACCCTGTGTTTTGAAAAAAAAGTCAAGTTGCTTTCCTTAATAAAATCAGTATATTACAACAATTTTCCAATAGATGAAAGTGACGGGAAGCTTAGCTGGGATACCCCCTTGAAGAAGGAGCCCATTTTTATAGTTTGCACAGAGGCAGCCATGAGCTAGCATTAGCAATATCTGAGTGTCCAAGCCAAGCTGCCCTCTGACTTGTGGAAGAAGTGGACTGGGGGTGGGGTCTTCTGCAGAGGCCTCCAGAGCCATCTGCACTAATGGCAATCATTTGGCCCCACTGTATGCTCTGCTGTGCCGGCCAGCTGTGATTTGCCTCCAGCACAATGCAGAGCTCACCCCTCTTCCAGCTCTGCCCCTCGATCCTCAACTCTTCCTACTGCAGCTCGTGTATGGCCAAACCAGCCAAGGCACACACGGGTTCCAGCCAAACCCACGCACCACAGAATACACAGCAAACAGGGTAGAGGGGACTTTTTCTTTGGGTGTAATCCATGTGAGTAACTATAGTATATCAGGAAAGAGCAAATACAGAGACACAGATAAGAAGGGCTGTGGGTCTCATGAAACGTGCCAGGAGCAAAAGGTCTGGTGACTTGCTGTCCCTGCCTTGCTGCCACAGTGCTCTCTGAGGCCCTGTCTGACAGGCTCTGCCCTCCAGGACTGGCTCCTGTTCATCTCCCTTTGTACCAGGCTCGCTGGGCTGCTGTCCATTCCCCAAACACGCCCACTCCTGCCTGCTCTGTGGCCTTTGCACCTGCGCTCCCTTGCCTTGGAAGATTCTTCCTCCAACTCTTTCTGCACCTGGCTCCTTGCTCTGGTTGGAACATGTGTCCCCTCCAAAACCCCTGTTGAAATTTGCTTGCCATCATGACGGTATTAGGTGGTGGGACCTTTGAGAGGTGATTGGGCTTTGAGGGTTCTCTCATTAATGGATTTCTGTCATTATGAGGGGTGGATTTGTTATAAAAGGGCGAGTTTGGTCCCCTTTTGCTCTCTTTTTTTCTTTTTCTTTTTTTGAGATATAGTTTCACTCTGTTGCCCAGGCAGTAGTGCAGTGACACAATTATAGCTCACTGCAGCCTCAAAGTCCTGGGCTCAAGGAATCCTCCCATTTTAACCTCCTGAATAGGTTGGATGACAGGGGCATGTCACCATGCTCGGCTAATTAAAAAAATTTTTTTTTTATACAGACACAGTATTACTAGATTGCCCAAGTTGGTTTTGAACTCTTGGACTCAAGTGATTCTCCTGCCTCAGCCTCCAAAAGTGCTGAGATTACAGGCATAGCTACTGCGCTTAGCCTGCGCTCCCTCTCTTTCCTTCCCTTCTGTAACGTGATGACACAGCAAGAAGGCCCTTGACAGATGCCAGCACATTGATACTAGACTTCCCAGCCTCCAGAACTAAGAACCAATAAATTTATGTTCATGATAAATTCCCTAGCCTCAGGTATTTTGTTACCAGCACAGAACAGACTAAGATAATTCACCATCCATTCAGTCTCAGCTCACGTATCACCTCTTCAGAGATTCTGTCCCCAAACACTGTTTCTTACAACTACTACTAAAATCTTTAATTCTCCTTATTCACTTGTTTAGCATGGTGTCCCGTGACTAGAACATAGGCCCTATGAAGGCAGGAGCCCTTGTCTGTTTTGCTGTATTTGTTTGCTGGTCTGGCAAACAGCACAGGCTCAATAAATGTCCAGTGAATGAAGAAATGTAAACAAGTGGCTGGCTGGGATGGTGCTCAGGAGATAAACTTGACTTTATTTTATCTTATTAAAAAATGGCCAGGTACAGTGGCTCATGCCTGTGATCCCAGCACTTTGGGAGACCTAGTTGGGAGGATCTCTTGAGCTCAGAAGTTTGAAACCAGCCTGGGCAACATGGTGAAATCCTAGCTCTACAAAAAATACAAGTTCATGGTATGATGGTGCATGCCTGTGGTCCCAGCTACTCGAGAGGCTGAGGCAGGAAGATTGCTTGAGCCGGAGAGGTTGAGACTGCAGTGAGCTATGATTACACCACTGCACTCTTGCCTGGGTGACAAAGCAAGACCATGTCTCAAATAAACAGATAAACAAAAGTTAAATTTTAAAAATGGACCATTTGAAAATTACTGGTGACATGCTTAACAAACTTGGTTTTTTTTGTTTGTTTATTCATTTTCTGGGTGGAGTTTCACTCTTGTTGTCCAGGCTGGAATGCAATGGTACAATCTCAGCTCACTGCAACCTCCGCCTCCTGGGTTTAAGCAATTCTCCTGCTTCAACCTCCTAAGTAGCTGAGATTACAGGTGCCTGCCACCACACCTGGCTGATTTTGTATTTTTAGTAGAGACAGGATTTCAGAATGTTGGTCAGGCTGGTCTTGAACTCCTGACCTCAGGTTATCCACCTGCCTTGGCCTCCCAAAGTGCTGGGATTCCAGGCGTGAGCCACTGCGCCAGGCCCAAACTTGGGTTTTAACTCTGACTAGAAGACACTAGACTAGATTATTTCTCTCCTTTCTGCACTGACCCTCCCTGTCTTAAAGGGTAAAGCAAAATTGACCTGAGAAAGTTAAATGGGAAAGACCTAATTGCTGAGACTTATCCACCCCAGCCTGATGATATCCCATTGGCAAGGGCATCCATCCTGCCCTGGCATTTCTAGTATCTTCTCCTTCTGCCTCTAATGGATGGTAACTTCTGGTGCCTGTATCCCTTAAATGCAACTTCGGGCCTACACAGAGCACTGCCTTACCCAGAGGTGGCCCTGAATCAATGTTCTTTGCATGGGAGGGGTTGGAACTGCTTTGAATAACGAAGAAGAATAAGGAAATGACTAGAGCAGAAGCAATAAATATTTCTGATAGATTTTCCTAAATAAATATTAAAAACCAGTGTGTCCCCAAACCCAGCAAATAATGGTCATTGTGTGGCATCTGTGCCCTCCCTCTATCTATGGTAGACATATCTGAAAAAAGTATTTTGACGAGAATCGTGGCCTGGTGCAGCGGCTCACACTTGTAGTACCAGCACTTTGGGAGGCTGAGGTAGAAGGACTACTTGAGGTCAGGAGTTTGAGACCAGTCTGGGCATCATAGCAAACCCTTGTCTCTACAAAAAAATTATAAAATTTAGCCGAGTATAGTGGCACATGCCTATGGTCCCAGCTACTCAGGAGGCTGAAACAGGAGGATCACTTGAGCCCAGGTCAAAGCTACAGTTAGCTACGATTACCTCACTGTACTGCAGCCTGCGTGACAGAGAGACCCTGTCTCAAAAATAAGTACATGGATAAAAAATAGGACAGGCATGGTGGCTCATATCTGTAATCCCAGCACTTTGGGAGGCTGAGGCAGGTGGGATCAACTGAGGTCAGGAATTCGAGACCAGCCTGGCCAACAGGGTGAAACCCTGTCTCTATTAAAAATACAAAAATTGGCCAGGCGTGGTGGCTCACGCCTGTAATCCAAGCACTTTGGAGGCCAAGGCAGGCGGATCACCTGAGGTCAAGAGTTCAAGACCAGCCTGACCAACATGGTGAAACCCTGTCTTTAAAAAAAAAAAAAAAATACAAAAATTAGCCAGGTGTGGTGGTGCACATCTGCAGTCCCAGCTCCTGGGGAGACCATGGCAGGAGAATCACTTGAAGCCGGGAGGCAGAGGTTGCAGTGAGCTGAGATTGTGCCACTGTACTCCAGCCTAGGAGACAGAGCAAGACTCTGTCTCAAAAATAAAATAAAAAGGCCAGGCATGGTGGCTCACACCTGTAATCTCAGCACTTTGGGAGGCTCAGGCAGGTAAACTACCTGAGCTCAGGAGTTCGAGACCTGCCTGGCCAACATGGTGAAATCCTATCTCTATTTAAAATATAAAAATTAGATGTGTGCAGTGGCGGGCACCTGTAATCCCACCTACTCAGGAGGCTGAGGCAGGATAATCACTTGAACCCAGGAGGTGAAGGTTGCAGTGAGCCAAGATTGAACCACTGCACTCAAGCCTGCATGACAGAGTGAGACTCCATCTCAAATAGTAATAATAATAAATAAATAAATAAATAAATAAAGAGAAAAGTGTACCAAAGGGTTAACAGTCTTAATAGGTAAAGAATTTTTACAAATCAGTAAAATCCTATCACCTCAAATAGACATAAAAGGTAGACAAAGGCCAGGAAGAGAAAGCACAGATGCAAATACTCAGTGCCCAGCTCTAGGCCCTGCCCTATGCATGATGTGCTTCCCCACTGCACTCAGTGGGCACCATCTGTATACACTGACATTTGACCTACTACAAT
>PVKV010037759.1:0-14521 GCA_004027835.1 Alouatta palliata
GCTGCTCTAGTGTGATCACCACGGCCGGTCCACACGCTGCTCTAGTGCGATCACCACAGCCAATCCACGTGCTGCTCTAGTGCGATCACCACAGCCAATCCATGTGCTGCTCTTAGTGCTGCCCTGTGAGGTGAGTCACATCGCCATATCTCACAGATGAGGACACTGGAGCACAGAGAGGTTCAAGAACTCGCTGAAGTCACATAGCCAATAGGTTTGGAAACCTAGATGTGAATCCACACAGTCTGGCTTTGAGATCAGTGTTCTGAAGGTCTGTTTCTACTGCCTCAGTAAATATGGATGTAGATGTAAATATACATAATAATGTGAGTATAGACAACACAGCAGCATTAATGACGGTATTGTAAAAATTAGCTATTATCCTGCCACACCGTGACTGTAAAATTATATGTATGTTACATGCATTTTACACAGCTAAAATCAGTGTGTTTACGTTTCATTTTCTGCCGTCCCTTATTTATAAAGACTTTAGAAACTTACTGAGTTGTGTGTCAGTCTGCTCCTGCAGTGATGCTTGCTGAGGTTATTTTTGTGTGCTGCTGATTTTGGAGAACACCATAGCAGATATCTTTGCCCCGTCTTTACATTTCCTCTTAATGATCGAGTTGGGCTGAGTCCCCCAGACCAGACATGGCCCTCACTATTTGCTTGGTAAGCAGGCAGTTTCGGGGGCTGCCGAGGGCCAGGTGCTGCAGCAGGCACTGGAGAAAGGGCCGAGACACTGCGTGTGGGGGCTTGGGCTTCAGACTGTGCCAGAGGCTTGTGATAGAAACAGAGACGTGCTCAGTCAACAACAGAGTGCCAGCTCTTGAGGAAGTCAGTCCCGCTCCCAAGGCTGCCAGGAGTCCTGGTTCTTTTCTTTCTGATTCTTTTGTCTACTGTTTTCATATTTTAAGGGTAAAGGATTCGTTTTTTTTTTTTTTTTCTTTTTTTTAACTTAGTATATATGGTTCTGGTTGTTAGCAGTTCTTTTGGAAATGGTTTTTGGATATATCATATTTTAAAAATCAGTTGGTTGACAAAACATCTTCTGATCTCTCTTTTCCACGGAAGCAATTGCATCTGCAAAGGAATGCCCTCTGTGTGATTCCTCAAGATTTCTTTCAGTTACTGCCGAACCTGACTTGGCTGGACCTCCGGTACAACAGAATTAAGGCGCTTCCTTCTGGGATTGGATCTCACAAGTAAGTTATGTTTCCAGACCTTATAGATTGTCTTATGATCGCACGAGTGCTGTTCTGTTGCTCCTTGTCTTCTACTCTCGATTGCGTTTGTACTTCAGAATAGAAACATTTAATAGTCTTTGTAAAGCCAGCTAAGAGCTGCGACGGCTGCATGTAGCCAAGGCACAGAACTGTCACTTGGGACATTTGGTGCCACAGCGAGTGCTGTAGCCACAGTGAATTTTGCTGGGTGGCTGGTGTGGTTTTTGTCACAGCTCTGACTCTCCCTGTGTGAAGCTGCCTGAAAATCAGAAATACCTCTAATGAGTTAAACCAGCTCCTTTGGCTGGGCGCAGTGGCTCACACGTGTAATCCCAGAGCTTTGGGAGGCCAAGGTAGGCAGATCACCTGAGATCAGTAGTTCAAGACCAGCATGGTCAACATGGCAAAACCGCATCTCTACTAAAAATATAAAAATTAACTGGACGTGGTGGCGGGTGCCTGTAACCAACCGCAGCTCCTCGGGAGGCCGAACCTAGAGGGTGGAAGAATTGCTTGAACCTAGGGGGCGGAAGTTGCAGTGAGCCAAGATTACGCCGCTGCACTCCAGTCTGGGCTACAGAGTAAGACTCCGTTTCAAAAAATAATAATAATAAACCAGCTCCTTTGCTCCCTAGGGCTCCTGTGTAACCCACATTGGTTCTTGGCAAATAATGAGAAGTTCTTCTCACTCTGGAAAACTGGGAGCACCCAAGCAAGCCCCTGGTGTCCTGCCTGTTCCCACCTCGTCCATTCCTGGGGTTTCCTTGCATTCCCACTTGTGGGGTGCAATCCTGCCCAGGGTGGAAATGCTGCATTTCCTTTCCCTCCTCCGCCTGGCCCTTCCCCAGCAGCTGGGACTCTCACTATGGAGACACCCTCTTTTCCTGAGCCCTCTACTTCTGTGCCCACATTCCCGACACCATGGCTTTTTCACCTTCTGAAACCATCATCGCCTTTACCTCTTTTTCCTTTTTTTTTTTTAGCTGGAGTGCAGTGGCGCGATCCTGGCTCACTGCAACCTCTGCCTCCGGGTTCAGGCAATCTCTTGCCTCAGCCTCCCAAGTAACTGGAATTACAGACACCCACCACCACGCCTGGCTAATTTTCATATTTTTAGTAGAAATAGGTTTTCACCGTGTTGGCCAGACTGGTCTCTAACTCCTGACCTCGAGTGATCTGCCTGCCTTGGCCTCCCACAGTGCTGGGATACAGGCATGAGCCACTGCGCCTGGCTGCCCTTACCTCTTCTGATCAGTGCTTCAGTGGCTGCTGGCCCCACAAGGTCGTGGGGTGTCCCTTATGCTGTGCTGAGGTGCTGAATCCGAGAAATAAAGAGACAGAACACAAAAGAACTGGAAAAGAACAGCTGAACTGGGGGGAGCCACGCCACCAATGAGCGGAGACAGGCAAGGCTCGAACGCCCAGAAGTGTCTGTATTTATTAGGTACAAACAGGGGGCAGGGTCGTGAGTGAGGTCGTCATCTACAGGCTTAGTGATAAGGCATACATAATCACGTGAGTAACAAGCGAGGGGGCCACCCCGTTATGTCACCTGGGCAGAGAGGTGGGCCGTGCCAGTAGGGGGCCATGTACAGAAAAGGGGTCCACCCCCATTAGGTCACCGAGGCAAGGAGGTAGGCTGTGTGCAACACTTCTTATCTGGGGACTGGAGACTTCAGAGGATTTCCAATAGAAGGATACTGTAAGCCAGTGCAGTGGGAGCTGAGAGCCTTGTGCTCTTCTCTAAGATATTTATGGGAGGGTGATTTGAGCTAGCACAGAAGCGAGAAGGGACTGACAGGGTGTACAGCCGCCGTGACTGGTCGCACCAGAGGGATTCTTCTCCCTCGGTTGTTTGCAGGATCTCAGGCCTGAGGCCTACTTTCCACAGGAACTGGATGCAAGGTACTACAACTCCTCTATCAGGAGGGGAGGCTCTTGCTCCAAGCCTGCCATACAGCGTGTGCCCTTTCAGGCAGGGATGCCGCCGCCTGGGTGTTTGGTTCCTGTCCTGGTCTGGCTGTTTTCCCATGTACTGCTTCTGTTCTGTGACTGCTCTAGGCATTCCTCCTGCTGCAAACTACTCTATGGTTATACAGAAGGATTCTATAAATCAGCACTGAATGTGTCAGTGCAGCTCCGACTGCAATACCTATACGATTATATAGAAAGAATATATGGAATAAAGTATGTTAGATATAAGTACTGAGTATGATTATATGAGCTGGATATATGTAAGCAGTAAGTTATACTTCTGGCACTAATTCTATAAACTAATATATGATTATATGTAAAGGATTATATGAAGGAAATAGCTGAGTAATAACACTATAAACTAAGATTTTCTTCAGGCACTAACTTTGCCTGGGATTTGCACAGCTCTCCTTCCTTGGTGCCCATGTAGGGGGTTACCCACAGCCCCACCTCTGATATGAGTGCGTCTAGACACAGCCCTGAGGTGGGCATGTGTCTGGCAGGTGCAGGCTGGCAGGGAGACCTGTGTGGTGGGGGAGGACTCTAGAGAGGTTGGTGGGGCTCAGAGGCCAGGGTCTCATTGTGGATTTTACAGAAGGGCTTGGGTACAGAGGGCTAGTGTCAGACTTGGCTTATAGTCACTCTGAGGAGGGGGGCTCTGGGGCATGGGTGGGGCAGGACAGCAGCTATGGCCATGGCAGCAGTTCATGCAGGAGGGGCATCCTGGGCATGGCTGGCCATGGCAGGGCCTCATGGGACTCCAGAGCTTGTGGGATACGGGTGGGTGTGGGGCCACAAGAAGAAGAGAGGTGTTCAGGGCAGTTCCTACGTGAGGAATTGTGTCTCCAAAGAGCCATGGTGGCCACTGTGTGACAGCAGAACTGAGCTTGTAGGAGGCCCTTCACTTGCCTTGAACTCACTGGCTTTAAAAATGTTTTATAAGAAGTCAGTACATTTTACCACACATAATAGAAGAGAAGCATGCATCATTCACCCTGTGGTCTTCAGGCTCTGTGAGGAAGCTGCTTATCCAATTATAAGTGGTGTCTCAAACAGGTGGAAACACACCAGGTGCATCTCCATGGAGCTCCTAGGGACTCTGGGGTCTGCCGGGTGGATCACAGATGGACCTCGAGGAGACGTGTGTTCTGGAGCTCAGCTGGTACATCTGCCACGCCTGGCCAGCTGCTTGTGTGATGGGAGCTGTGTGGGAGCCAGGCGCTCCGGGCAGGTGTCCACCCTGTTCCTCATGGCCTCAGGAGGCTTCTGAGCCTGTGGCTGAGAGTGTTTGGGAAGGATTTCTTCTTCACGAGATCATCATCTTCTGGGTTTAGAATCACTGGGTGCTATTTTATCCACAAATTGTTTTAGCCTTACACAGTTCTGTAGAGTAAGTGCTACTCAGAGGGTGTAAATGAACTAAGACCTGTTCCCATAACTGCTCTTCTTTTCCCTAAAATAAGTATACAGTTCTCAAAATTTGAAATTCCTTGATTTTGCCAGTCAAAGCTGGCTGCCTAATGTTTTTGAAGATATACTTTTATTTGTGATCTGTAACCCATGATAATATTCAAATTAGATCAGCTACAGAGTTGAGACATATTACTTAGAAATGCAAAGTGATTACGGGCTTATTAAAGCCTTGAATCTCTCAAAACATAATTAAAAAGGTGGCGGTGTTATTGAGCCCCCTTCTCAGTGTCCTGGGTGTGCGAGCTTGTAGCAGAGAGAAGAGGGGGGGAACGTGGACCAGTTCATCACTCCACAGGCAGACAAGTCCAACTCAGTATTCACATGTATATGTTCATTTCAAAATCAATGAAACAAAACAATCCGTGGGTAAGCTTTGAATTGCTGGTAGTAAGTATTTAAGGAATTAACATTTATAAATTTATCATTTTAAGTGTGCTCAGAATATTTTAATAGTATTAGTACATAAGGTAGAAAAATCCCTTCTGTACTTTCAGATTAATAGTAAACATGCACCCCCTTCAGTCCCTCTCAAGCAAAAACCCAACCCAGCCCCACCCAGCAGCACACAGGTGGGCCAGAACCTTTCTGCCTTGAGGAAGGCCCAGCACTGGAGAAGCTGAGGGCACATGCTGCCCCTGCTGCCTTCCTCAGCACCCGGAGGCCTCCATTCACCTTATAGAGAGCAGGCGCTGATCTCGTTGGCTGGTTTTATATTAGCAAAATTCAGAGGGAGTAAACCAAAAACAGTGAGCTGAACGAACAACATTGAAATAACCCACTTTTGCGCACTTCAAGGAAAGTTTACTTCATAGAGTTTATTCCTTAAATACTTCAAATAATGGCTGGGTGCGGTGGCTCACACCTGTAATCCCAGAACTTTGGGAGGCCAAGGCGGGCGGACCATGAGGTCAGGAGTTTGAGACCAGCCTGGCCAGCATGGTGAAACCCCGTCTCTACTAAAAGTAAAAATAAAAATGTGCCAGACATGGTGGTATGTGCCTGTCCCAGCTACTCGGGAGGCTGAGGCAGGAGAATTGCTTGAACCTGGCACGTGGAGGTTGCAGTGAGCCAAGATTGTGCCAGGAGATCCAGCTGGGAGACCGAGCAAGACTCGGTCTCAGAAAAAGAAAAAAAAAAAACTTCAAATAAGGAAAACCCAAGAAAGTAAGTAGTAAGAAAATTGTCTAAACCTTAAGTAATCTGATTTTCCTGTGGGGTTGCCAATCAAAAAATTGAACTTAATTTAAATGAGGGCTGGGTGTGGTGGCTCATGCCTGTAATCCCAGCACTTTGAGAAGGTAAGGAGGGAGGATTGCTTGAGCCCAGGAGTTCAAAACCAGCTTGGGCAACATAGGAAGACCCTGTGTCTACACAAAATACAAAAATTATCTAGGTATGGTGGCACACATCTTGTCTCAGCTGCTGGCAGGGGCTGAGGTTGCAGTGAGCCAAGATTTCATCACTGCACTCCAGCCTGAGCAACAGGGTGGAGACCTTGTCTCAAAACAAAATGATAATAATAAAATGTGAAAACCAAGAAACATAGTACAATAAAAGATACAAGATAGAGTTTAATAGAAAATATAGATTTTTCCATCATTTGACTAGTAAATTTTTTACATTCTTTCCTGTCTATCTGTCTGTCTGTCTAGGCATCCATGATATATTTTGGGCTGCATTTTGTGAGGACGTTACTAGGTGTTAAATGAAAGTAGGTGCCTTCCAGAAATGCTGCTTTAGCTGTGTTTCTTGCGTGGAGGCTTCTCAGAGTCCCCAGCGTACCAGTGATTCATCTCCTCGCAGGGCAGGATATAACGCGTAGCGGAAGTCTCTCAAACGTCTTTGGCCATAGAAAACTTTTTTCACAGAGTATCACAAAACATGGGAATTCCTCACAACATGCCTTAGGAAAAACTGGTTTACAGTGAGGTTATAACTGGAAGGTATGAAAGCCTAAAGTAGGGGTTCTTAACTGGAGGAGGTTTTTCCCCCAGGAGACTGTTGGCAATGTTTGGAGATATTTGTGGTTGTCACTTGGCGGGTGGGTCAACTGTTGAAGAAAGGCGGGAGGTGAACACTACCCCGAAAAGCACGGGACTCTGCCATGCCTATGGACTGCCTGGTCCCATGTCCCAGCGGTGCAGGGCTTAGACCTGCGCTTGCATATGGCAGCAGACTGTTTGTGTGCACATTCCTGTAAACTGAAGTGTTTCTGTATTGAAGTTGCCCCTGAAAGAGAAGAAAAATGAAGAAACTGGATGGTATGTTTTGGAAGTAGTCATTTGATTTCCTGCTTTTTAAACTTTTTTGTTTTGTTTTGCTTTAAAGGCATTTGAAAACTTTGCTTTTAGAAAGAAATCCTATCAAAATGTTACCTGTGGAGCTGGGTAAGTGATAAAACAATACAAATATGATTTTTAAATGCTGTCTTTTGAACTTACCAGACCCTGTAATGGAAGCATCAGGCATGGCAAAGGAGGCTAAGCTAAATATTTTTAAAATCCTTCCTACTTCTAGGACTAAGATAATGTAGCTCTCAAGAGCTGTTGATACAGAATGTACTGTTCGAATGGAGGTGTGACCTGTGAGCCTTGTGCGAGGCACAGTCACAGTGAGGGGCGTTGGCGCTGGCTCCCAGCTAAGGAACCCTAAGACCCTGCACACACCTCTGCAGGCCCCATGTGCTGTCTCCGCTGCATCTCACTGGCCTTCCTGGGAAGCTTTACCACTTAAACATGTTCCTAGGCCTTGTCATGACCACTTGTCTAGACCCCAGAATCTAAACACTCAAAACCAAAGGTATAAGCTCACAGGCAAATCAAACAGGTGTAGAATATCACAGAAGCAACAGTTTTATGACCTTTAAAATATCTAGCAGAAACAGTATAAATGAGTCTGACTAGTAGCCCAGGCAAAAATGTCTAAAATTCTGAAGGCATTTCTATTATGAATGTGAAAAGCATTTTGGAGAACTAATGTATGAATACTCATTAATTTACAAGTCAGTTACTACCATGTAGAGAGTATAAAAACAGAGATAGATACACATGTATACATTAAGATTTTATAGCTTTGATTTTATTTTTAGTCGTGAATCAGGTGAAACTCACTAGTTTAAAAGAACAGTTGAGACCACGCATAGTGGCTCATGCCTGTAATCCCAGCACCTTGGGGCACCAAGGCAGAGGGATCCCTTGAGGCCAGGAAGTGGCTCGTGCCTGTAATCCAAGCACCTTGGGGCACCAAGGCAGAAGGATCCCTTGAGGCCAGGAGTTCAAAACCAGTCTGGGCAACCTGGTGAGACCCATCTCCACAAAAAGTAAAAATAAAATAAAATTAGCCAGGTGCAGTAGTGCATGCCTGTGTTCCTAGGTACTTAGGAGGCTAACTTGAGCCCAGGACTTTAAGGCTGCAGTGAGCTCTGATTCCACCACCACACTCCAACCTGGACGACAGGGCGAGACCCTCTCTCTAAAAACAAAACAAAACAAAACAAAATAAAAGAACAGTTGGGTTAAATTGCGCCTTTGTAAATGGAACAAGTTATGGCTGGAACCCTTACACAGTTTCAGAGAAAACAGAATAGCAAATTTACATCTCAAAGCACAGAAAGACAATTTAAGCTTTTTAAAGAAGGAGTTTGGGTTCATTTGAAGACTAAAAGTGGATGATAAGATAATACAAAGTCATAGGAACTTGCCACAGGAGTTTATAAGGAAACCAGTATCATTTTAGATAGGTAACTTCTAGTTTAGTCTCCGTTTTCCAGCTGGACCACTGAGCTCAGGGCAGAGCCCATTAATGGACAGGACCAACAGAGCATTTGCAGTTTTTAGAGCCTAAAACTTACCTATCTGAAAAGCAAGCACAGCTGAAAGGCAGAACGCCTGAATACTCAACATCTAAGCATCTGTCTTTCACACCAAACCCTGGGCCCCTCAAGTTGGCAAATGCCACAGGACTGGGCCCTGCAGTGCTTCCCCAGAGCTCCTCACTCCAAGGACATTGCCCTGAACCTGCTGAGGGACCCAGCACCCGTCAGCCAACTGCCCACCACGGGAGTCTTAGCTCTCAGTGGCCAGCGTTTCCACAGCCTCCAAGTGTTCAAATCATTTCCATTTTTAGTGACATTTCACATTTGTGGAGTCATGTATTATGTTTTTCTCTAATTAAGCACGATTTTCTTCATTTGCTTGAATATATTTAAATGACCACTTTGAAGTCTTTGTTCAACCCAACATCTGGGCCTCCTCAAAGACAGTTTCTACTGTCTGCTGACTTCCTGAGTGTAGGTCACGTTTTCCTTTTCTTTGCATGTCTTGTAGTTTTTATGTTGAAAATGAGCATTTTAGATAATATAGTATCATGACTTTGTATTCTGAATTTTACAGAATTGTGAAGGTTGTTGTGGCTGCTTCTGTTTGTTTGATTTTATTTATTTGTTTTTTGGTAACTGTCCTGGTCTCAATTTGTGGAATCTGTCTCCTGAAGAGTTACCTTTAAAGCAAATCTTTGACATCTGTTAATATCATTTTACCCCAAATACTGAATAGAATCATTTTTTTAAAATGTGAAAACATTTACTATTACTTGTTCCTCATTTTCATTTCAAGAATAGTATATACAATGCTGACGGTTGTTTTTCTCCACTGCAGGGAGTGTAGTTACACTGAAAGCCCTGAACTTGAGACACTGCCCTCTGGAATTCCCTCCGCAGCTCATTGTGCAGAAGGGATTGGTGGCTATCCAGCACTTCCTGCGGATGTGGGCAGTAGAACACTCTCTCCCCAGAAATCCAACTTCTCAAGGTTTGTAGGATAGTGATTTATGACAAATCACATTAACGTTGAAGTTACAGCTTTTTAAAATCAGGGCAGAACCTGTCTTCTCTTTAATAATGTCCTGAGAAATACAGGAGCCATGCATCCTCTGTTGAATTGACATAGGACCCAGTCATCCCTCTGTCTTTTCCCTGGTGCTGTAAATCTGGCCACAGATTTCCACTGCTGTGTGCATTTATAGATGCCGTCTAGAGTGGATTTGGGTAGAAGTGTATTGTGATCAATCAGATGAATCAGTTATCACCTCCAGGCCACCCACAGGCAGCTGCTTCAGGAATGACTTGCTGCTCCCTTAGACAGTGATTTAAAAATAAGCACAATGAACTATTCCTCCTTTCTATCAAGGTGCAGGAAAATGGCCCCGTAGACACGTTTCATCTGATCACGTTGTTGGTGGGCGCTCACTAACCTGTTACGTTCTTTCAACATACTGACCAGCCAGGTGTTTTCAGATGCTCATGATGTGTTCTGGTCGTGAGTCGGCATTATAGTTACACTTGGAAAAAGTAAAGTAAAATTGAGATAAAGGAGAATCATAATGAAGGCTGGACAAAAAAGTAACATTTTCTGAAATATTTTCAGAATATTTTAGTGTTTACTGTTTGCGATGTACTTTGATACTTAGGAAAAATGCATATGTTTGGAACAATTAGCCAAGATAATTATATATGTGCTGTAATTGAAATGTGTAAATAATTAGGTCTTTGTAAATAGCACTTGACCTTGCACTTTGACCCTGGTGGCCTCTACTTGGAAATTGTTTTACATGATGAGGAATCAGCAGTTGGCCCTGTGCTTGCTGAGGCTGTAGACTAATTTAACCAGGTCGTGGAAGCCTCCACTGCTGCGTCGCTCTGAAGCTGCCCGGCTCTGGGCACCCTTGACCCTGACACTGCCAGGACGTCGTGCTATGAACAGGAAGAGGAAAGTGGGCCCTGGGCACCTGGCAGGAGCTGGAGGCAGGAAGCTGAGGCCATGGGGTGGCTGAGGAGAGCTAGGACTGGGACCTGGAGATGGCCGAGACAGGGACGGAGGGGCAGAACCGTCAGACACAGCAGAGCTGGCATGCAGGGAGCTCAGAAGACACGGACAGACCCTGCTGGAGGACCAGAATAAAAAGGGGAGAAGTTGAGGGTTCATTCCGATTGCAGGAGACTAATGGAATAGGGAAGTTGATGTGATGGCTTCATCCTGGATTGGATCCTGCGCCAGGAAAGGTAGGATAAAGGACACCATTGGAACAGTTATCCAGGCGTGAGGAAGGCTAGCCAATGGATGACAGAAGTCAGCGATGGGACACGCCTGGTTTGGGTGAATCGCTGTGGTGATGTGTGAGTGTCTCCGTCTGAGGGTGGAGGGGCAGGATGTCTGAAGTTACCCGTGAGTGTTTTAGGAAACGCTATGCCCCAGAGAGGCGGGGGCAGGTGGGCTCACCAGGCTGCTGATGGGGTGCAGGGCCCACCAACTTCTCAGCACTGTTGTTGCAACTTTTCTATAAGTTTGAAATCATTTCAAAATAAAAGGTTAAAAATGTTATTAAATAACTCATCAAAAATAAATATTGTCTGACTCTTTTTTTGGTTAGTTTCTATTATGTACATTTTTAGCACTTTGCCCTTTCAATTAACTTTAGAAAGTACTGGGCTGGGCACAGTGGCTCACACCTGTATCCCAGCACTTTTGGAGGCCGAGGCGGGTGGATCACAAGGTCAGGAGATTGAGACCATCCTGGCTAACACGGTGAAAACCTGTCTCTACTAAAAATACGAAAAATTAGCCGGGCATGGTGGCACGTGCCTGTAGTCCCAGCTACTCAGGAGGCTGAGGCAGGAGAATTGCTTGAACCTGGGAGTCAGAGATTTTGGTGAGCTGAGATCGTGCCACTGCACTCCGGCCTGGGCAACAGAGAGAGACTTTGTTTCAAAAAACAAAAAAAAGGTATTTTTGCTGGTATCCCATTCTTCCTGTTTGCTTACATTTTCATGAATTTCAGTTTTGTCACTGGCCCTAAGTCAATTATCCATATGCAGATTGGTCAAATATACATGTTTTTAGTCACTAGTACCCCAGGGGGAATTTTACAACTTCTTAGGACGTTTTGAAGCATGTTTGCCCATGTTTTAGAACTTTTCCTTTCAAACCTAAGACCCTGAACACATAGCAGTCAGGAGTGTGTGGGAGCCGGGGCGTGACGTCCATGCGTCTGTGTCCACTGCGACACCCACCTGGGATCTCACTCAGCCTTCCTGAGAGGGGAGACCCCCTCCCCATCTCCCTCCTCGCAGGACTCCACCTCCTCCCTCCGGATAAGAAGGCGGGTAAAGAGAGAGAAAATACCACAGAGCTGGAATCCGTGGCCACAAGACTTGCTGACTCCACTGACCAGGCCATGATGAGGCCCAGGGGCTGGGAAGATGACTTCCTTTTAAGTTCCCAGTGTCTCTGCTATTTATAAGCCTTGAGACTGTTGCAAAGAATGTTACCACTACCAGCTGGAGCCTGGCCCTGGGTCACATCCTCCACGTTTGTGCAACCCAGACCCTCTCCTGGAAATACCTCTGCCAGCTAATGATTTACTGCTTTGTTTTGTCTCTGTGAGCCCCTCCCCCGCCTATTCCCGCTCCTGCCGCATGTGAACTAGCAAATCAATGAAGTCAAAGATTGTGAGGTCAATTGTCCAGCCAACAGACAGTGACAGTTTCGCCTCAGTTTTCCCTTGAGAGTTATAAGCCTATACAAAGGGAGAGAAGCTACTTTTCAGTGAGCTCGATCATTAAGGCATTAGCCGCTGCAGCTCCCAGCTGAATAAAAAGCCGTTTCCTTTCTCAGTCCGGTGTTTGAGGGGTTTTGTCCGCTGCTCCTGCTACATTCCGATCACGCTGGGCGTGCACGTGCAGGGAGACTAGCCAGTAGGCCCCAGTGGCTCCCCAAGTACCTGGGCTTCTTCCTGAAGCTGTGTTTTGAGAAAGTCATCAAAAGCATCACCAAAGAAGAAAAAAGCAGGCATAATGGGCTAAGCATGAGTTAGAAATAAAGATTCTAAGTGATCTGAGGGGAAGCAGGAATGTCGATTACATGTGGCAAGATTGGCCTGTGTACACTTGCAAAAAGTTCCTCCAATGTGGTAAGGTCCGTGTGGGAGGGTCAGGTGCGCCCGGTGGGGCCCTTGTGGGAAGGTCGGGGGCATGGTGGTGCCCATGTGGGAAGGTCAGGCGAGCCCGGTGGGGGCCCGTGTGGGAAGGTCAGGGGCGCGGTGGTGCCCATGTGGGAAGGTCAGGCGCGCCCGGAGGGGCCCGTGTGGGAAGGTCGGGGGCGTGGTGGTGCCCATGTGGGAGGGTCAGGTGCGCCTGGTGGGGCCCGTGTGGGAGGGTCAGGGGTGCGCGGTGGGGCCCGTGTGGGAGGGTCAGGTGCGCTTCTGGCAATGCTGTTTCCGTTCCCTCCCTGTGGAGCTGCTTTGCCTGCCATTGCAGCCTGGCATGGTGCAGATGGCGTGAACCCTGGCTGGACTGACAGGGAGTGTGAGGGCCACGGGGGATCTGGGCACCCCACCCCCATCATCTAGGCGGTCTTCCCAGAGGACGCCGGCACTGGCTTTTGAGTGAGTCAGAGAGGGAAGGTGTTGGTGGCTATTAAAGCAGTGTCTTACTCTACCAGGGGCTGCGCCGGCTAAAGAGATGACCCTCCACAACCTCCCGAGCCTGGGACTGGAGTTGTCTGGAGACTACGCGTCTCATGAAGGAGCCGTGAATGCTGGGGACCCAGAGCGGGCTGTGTTGGGAGTAAAGGCTGGCTTTCTCCCACCTGTGGAAAAGCTGGACCTGAGTGATCTCAGGAAGTCCGCTGACCCCTCAGAGCACTGGCCCAGCGAGGAGGAGATCAGGCGCTTTTGGAAGCTGAGGCAGGAGATTGTTGAGCACGTGAAGGCCGATGGTCCCGGAAATCAGCTCTTACCGAGGGAACTACTTCCCAATCTCAAGGCGGCCTTGAACAGTGAGAAAGAACCGCCAAAGTCGAGGCACATTTTCAGGTAAAACTAAAAGCAAGAAGGGATTTTCTTGATCTTTGCGAATTTATACAGTTATTTTAAATTATCTTTTAAAACATCAGGTCCAGCCGGGCGCGGTGGCTCAAGCCTGTAATCCCAGCACTTTGGGAGGCCGAGGCGGGTGGATCACGAGGTCAAGAGATCGAGACCATCCTGGTCAACATGGTGAAACCCCGTCTCTACTAAAAATACAAAAAAATTAGCTGGGCATGGTGGCACGTGTCTGTAGTCCCAGCTACTTGGGAGGCTGAGGCAGGAGAATTGCTTGAACCCAGGAGGCGGAGGTTGCGGTGAGCCGAGATCGCGCCATTGCACTCCAGCCTGGGTAACAAGAGCGAAACTCCGTCTCAAAAAAAAAAAAAAAAAAAAAACATCAGGTCCACCTTTTAAAGTGTCCTTCCACACTGCCACTGTTTACTGTGCGGGAAGTGCTAGCCCCGGGTTTAGGGTGACGAGGACCCATGTCAGCCCAGAGTGTCTGCGGCAGAACTCAGGGCATTCAGAGGCTGAGCTGGCCAGGGCTGAGGAATCACTCAGGGAAAAGAAGCACAGTGACAGTAAGATCTGTGGCCTGTGCCTTCTCCAGAGAGAGCTTTGAGGACGCCCATGTTTAAAGTGGAAAGAAGGGGCATCAGGGGAAGGAAGAAAGAAAAGTAAAAAGTAAAAGTAGGGGCAGGCGGCGAGCCGAGTGGTCACATTCCTGTGAGGCTTTCATGAGCGCTCACTGAATCCACATTTTACCTGTGAAAAGAGAGGAGTGGGGGGAAAGGTCAGTTCTGCAAAAAATAAAGGGAGCATATGAAATCGCAGGTGTCTGGGGGAACAGGAAGGGAGCGTGTGGAGTCGCAGGTGTCTGGGGGAACAGGAAGGGAGCGTGTGGAGTCGCAGGTGTCTGGGGGAACAGGAAGGGAGCGTGTGGAGTCGCAGCTGTCTGGGGGAACAGGAAGGGAGCGTGTGGAGTC
>PVKV010037760.1:0-14519 GCA_004027835.1 Alouatta palliata
TGTGGATTTATCTATATGTGGTCCTTGTGGTTGGTGATTTTCAGATGGGGTCTCTCACTGGATGTCCAGTTTGTGGATGATGAAGTTATTTCTTTCTGTTTCTTAGTTTTCCTTCTAACAGTCTGGCCCCTCTGCTGTAGGACTGCTGAGGTCCACTCCCGGCCCTGCTTGCCTGGGGATCACCTGCAGCGGCCTCCACCCTTTCACTGGGAGCTGCAATCCTCAGCTGCTCCTAATCGGCCATCTTGGATCGTATCTCGGTTGTCTTCCTCTTTAAAGAGTAAACTAGTCTTTGGTTTAATGTAACATTTAGAATGGTTGCTAAAAGGACATCTATGGAATTACTTCTCTAGCAACTCCCTTTTTTGCCTACTCTTTTCTCAATGAAATTTCCATGTAGCTATTTTAGTGTTGTCATTTTCTTACATGACCTTGTTCTCCAGGTTAAACTTTCTGATGTTTGGAGAAAGATGGTTTGAAGTGGGAGAGAAGGAATCTAATATGAGAAAGACACAAAGCACAAAGAGAAGAGAGAAAGAGAAAGGGAAGTGGGGGGAAGGGAAGAGAGAGAGAGAGAGAGAGAGAGAGAGAGAGAGAGAGAGAGAGAGAGAAACTCATGACATTATGACATTCATGATCCTGGTTCTAGCCCTAGTTGTTCCTGAGGCCCAAATACATCTTCAATCTTTCTAGTTTTTTATTATTCAACTCTAGTTTGGATTCCCTGAGCCAACTAACTTCCTTTGGATGTTTGTGCTGGTTTGAGTTTGCCTTGGATTTCAAATATTGCAACGAAATTAGCTCTGACTTCTCACTGTCACCGTACTGACTCCTCCTTGCCATTCATATTCAGGCTTTGTAAGATCGAGATGAAGAGTTGTCCATCACATGAGCTGTGCTTATTCTGTCAAGCATTAGACCCAATACTCTCGGCCTGAGAGACTGATTGGACTCATTACAGTACAACATGAGATGTATATTATTGATCAGTTCAGCCCTTGGTGCTGGCAGAGTTAAGTGCCCTAATTCAAACAGCACTGCTTATCCAAAAGAGAAGTCACATCCTAATCTAGTCTATATTTCAAAAGCTCAAAGGCTATATATTCCAAAAAATGATCATATGTTATATGTGCCCTTTTGATTTCTGCCAGTTCTCCATATATTTATTATTATTTTCCATTGGTCATATGGCAATAGCACTAGCAGTTTTTTCCTTTTTAAGGTAATTATTACTTCCATAATTTAGATGAAAATCAAATTAAATTTACAACGTACAAGTCAGGTATTGAAATTTGGAAGTATCTTAAAATAAGTCTGCTGGAGATGTGATTACTTTGGGTTTGGAATCCTTTAACATACTGAAGTTAACTACCCATATTTTCATAGTTCTTAGCCATAGGGTCTCCATCTCTGTTGTGCTAATATAATCAGTATTCAGGAAAGAGTGATGAATTGAAAAACAGCTTCATTTTATATGTATTTGTTATTGTTTGCCTAATGATCTGAATAGCCAGCTCCCTGATTCTCCATCTTGACCTGTACAAATAAATCAGGCACTGCAATTTGTTAGCTTTGTTAAAATGCAGGGCTGTGTCTAAGGTGTGGTTAAGACAGCTAGGATGCAAAATTTAAGGAGACAGTCACTGTTAGTCTTATATAAGGTGTCTCTCTTGCCTCACCCTCATACTGAGCTTGTTGAAATGCTATAAGCTGGTTTAGAAGTACATAGGCGTCAAATTTGAAAATTAGCATAGTACCAACTCGAGGATTAAGAATAAATCAGAAAAAAACCCCAAAAACCAAGAACTGATTCTTTAGCAGAGCTGCCAGGTTTACCTCCTTTTCTCCAACAGGGAGTGCATCCTCCCACAGTGTCCAGCACAGATCTGTCCCAAGAAGTATCATATGACATTAGGAAGAGCACCGACACTCAAGTGCATGTCCTTAAGTGAGTTACTTTTGACTCTGCAAAATGAAAATACTCAGATGATCTCCAAGGTCCTTTTCAGCCAGGTCGTTCTGAGTCTAAGAAATATCTTCATTGGTGATTACTCATCAGGTTTTTGATTAGTTTTGGGGGCAAAATAGAGAAACCTGCTCCGGGCAACTGTGTGAGTGAGGTTTGCCGCAAGCCTATCCTCTTTATTTTGGTTCCCTTTTTCTTGCTGATGACTCTTTCTTTCAGCTCTTTCAAACTTCAGGTGTCCTTGTGGGCTCCTTATTCCGTTACTCTTGCAAGGGATCTGAATCCTGTTTTCAATATAGAGATGACAAATGACAATTCGAACTTGTATTCGACCACAAAGAATGTACAACTGGGAAGTTGTACAAAGAATGTACAACTGTAAGATGAATTATTAGTCAATAGACAGAATGGTGGGCAGATTGGACATGAATTTAGGACACGTGAGCTCAGGACAGGCTGGCTCAAAGTTTAGGTCAAAATGATAGCAATATCTTTCTTTCTTTTTCTTTTTTTTTTTTTTGACAGGGCCTTGCTCTGTCGCCAAAGCTGGAGAGTAGTGGTATAATCATGGCTCACTGCAGAGATCTTCCTGCCTTAGTCTCCTGAGTAGAAGGGACTCCTGAGTAGAAGATGCATGCCACCATGCCAGCTAATTTTTTGTATTTTTAGTAGAGATGGGGGTTTCACTATGTTGCCCAGGCTGGTCTTGAACTCCTGGGTTCAAGCAATCTGCCTACCTCAGCCTCCCAAAGTGCTGGGATTACAGGCATGAGTCATCACACCTGCCAAATAGCAACTTTTGATCCAAGGACAAAGACTAGATCCCCTCTGAGCCTATCCCAAGAAATGGCAATAGAGGTCTGGTAGCCTAGAGAGGTAGAGCTCACCTTAAATCTCCACAGGAATTTGTAGCAGCTTATTGGGAGGAGAGCTGCTAAGATTACCATATTGTCTTATGTTTGGACAATATAGTATTCAATTTTAGCTCTGTTTTATGTAGTTAAATCTTGTGGAGAGGATTTTATACTTTTGTATGGCTGAATTGCATTTTATTGTGTATATATATCACATTAAAAAATCCATTCATCTGTTGTTGGACATGGGTTGATTCCATGTCTTAGATATTGTGAATATTGTTACAATAAACATGGGGGTTCTGATGTCTCTTTGATATAGTGATTTCCTTTCCTTTGGGTAAATGGCCAGTGGTGGGATTGCTGAATAATATGGTGGTTCTATTGGTAGTTTTTGAGCAATTTCCATACTATTCTCCTTGGCTGTACTAGTTTACATTCCTATCACAAAGAAGTTCCTTTTCCTCTGCATCTTCACCATCATTTGTTATTTTCTGTCTTTTTAAAAAAATAATAGCCATTCTAACTGAGGTGAGATGATGTCTCCTTGTGGTTTTGATTTGCATTTCCCTAATGATTAGCAATGTTGAACATTTTTCATATAGTTGTTGTCCATTTGTATGTCTTCTTCTAAGAAATGTCTGTTCAGATCATTTGCCAATTTTGAAATCAGACTGTTTAGTTTTTTTCTATTGAGATGTTTGAATTCTTTGTATATTCTGGATATTAATACTCTTTTGAATGAATAATTTGCAGATATTTTCTCCTCTTCTGTAAATTCTCATTTCATTCTGTTGATTGATTCCTTTTCTTTGCAGAAGCTTTTTAGTTTGTTTCAATAACATTTGTTTATTTTTGCTTTTGTTGCCTGTGCTTTTGTGGTCTTATTCATAAAATATTTTTCCAGACCAATGTTTTGAGGTGTTTCTCCTATGTTTTCTTCTAGTAGTTTT
The DNA here is from genome assembly GCA_004027835.1 of Alouatta palliata. Taxonomy (NCBI): domain Eukaryota; kingdom Metazoa; phylum Chordata; class Mammalia; order Primates; family Atelidae; genus Alouatta; species Alouatta palliata. Next base: position 3,774 of record PVKV010037760.1, read on the forward strand.
ATAGTTTTGGATCTTATATTTAGGTCTTTAATCTATTTTGAGTTTATTTTTGTATAGGGTGAGAGTTGGTAGTCTAGTTTCATTCTTCTGCATATGGATATCCACTTTTCATAATATCATTTATTTATGGGACTATACTTTCTCTAATGAATGTTCTTGAGGCCTTTGTAAAAGCTTAGTTGGCTATAGATGTATGGATTAATTTTTGGGTTTTCTATTTGGTTCCATTGGTCTATGTCTGTTTTTATGCTAGTATCATATTGTTTTATGTTTTAAGTTACTATAGCTTTGTAATACATTTTGAAGTTTGATATGCTTCCAGTTTTGTTCTTTCTACTCAAAATTACTTTGGCTATTTGGAGTGTTTTGTGGTTCCACATGAAGTTTAGGATTTTTTTTTCTGTTTCTGCAAAGAACATCGCTAGTATTTTGATAGGGATTGCATTGAATATGTAGATTGCTTTGAGTAGTATGATCATTTTAACACTATTAATTCGTCCTATTTGTGAGTATGGATGTTTTTCCATTTGTTTATATTCTTTTCAATTTATTTCATTAGCGTTTTATTGTTTTCCTTATAGAGGTCTTTCAATGCTTTGGTTAAATTTGTTTCTAGGTATTTTATTTTATTTTAATTTTTGGTAGCTATTGTGAATGGGATTGCTTTCTTGTATTCTTCAACTAAGATAATAAACAAAATGAGGTCATATATCTCTTATCTCACCTGGCACAGTGCCAGGCAGGTAGCATGTGGTCCATATTTGTTCACTTCCATTGAATGTCATCATGGTTGATATAGTTTGGCTGCATCTTCACCCACATTTCATCTTGAATTGTAGCTTCCATAAAGGAAAGAAACTCATTATGGAAGGATTTCTCCCATGTTGTGGAAGGGACCTGGTGGGAATTCATTGAATCGTGGGGGCGGTTCCCCCATACTGTTCTTGTGGTAGTGAATAAGTCTCATGAGATCTGATGGTTTTATAAGGGGAAACCTCATTAGCTTGCCTCTTATTCTCTCTCTTGCTTGTTGCCACATAAGACGGGCCTTTCATCTTCTGCCATGGTTGTGAGGCCTCCCCAGCCATGTGGAACTGTAAGTCCATTAAACCTCTTTTTCTTTATAAATCACCCAGTCTCAGGTGTTTTTTTTATCAGCAGCATGAAAACAGACTAATACAATGGTCTATCTCTCACATATCTATAGGTCTCTTATATAGTATACTATACTGTTAATGTTGTTCTTGCTTATAGAGATCATAGTATTATTCATTTAACACTTATTTTTCTTTGAAGGAAGATATGTTTGAATCTGTCCCTCCTTTTAAAAAAATGTCAGTATTAAAAGAACTCTCCCTGCTCCTGAATCCTGTGTCATTCAGTTTAATGATCTAGAGACTTAACTCTCCATCTAGAGACAATCTAATGTGTCTTTCCCAGACCGCTGTACCTGTATTAGCTGGCATAAGATTTTTTAAAATGGAAAATATGGTTTCTTTAGAAGCTCTGCTTGGGCCAGATTTTACATATCAATGCCAATTGACAGTTCAGTTATCAGCAGGATGATTCTCAACAACTCCAAAAGTCATACCCCTCTTTTGCCAAAAATAATTTATAAAAAATGAAATAACACCAGCAAAAGTATTTCCTAACATAGGGCTTTAGTCACTTTTAAAGTACCACGTGGAGATATAACCACATGACCAAATGTTCCCTCCAGTAACGAGCTTGAAGCAGAATTGAGTTCTGAGTGTTTGTTTCAACCATGCAGTGCACATGCCATCTGGCACATTTCACATAAAAATGAAACTGCTTTCATGGCTGAGTAGATGCCAAAATGGAAGTGTATAACAGTAATAAGGCCTTTTCTGGTTCATGAATATACCTTAGGTGCTGTTTCAAGCATGAAACTATAGGTGATGCTGAAATTGTCATGTTTTCTCTCTTCATAAGTGAAGCATATAGTGAAGAAAAGAGTGAAGTTGCTCACTTTTATGAGCTTAGATCTCAGATATGATTTTTTAATGTGGAGAAATTAATCATAGATAAATTCTTTGTCTATGATTTTTGAAATGTGATTCAAGGCTTTAATTTAAATCTGGGTTTATGCCTCTTCAAAACATCTGGGTGGTGAGGGAAATAAAAAATTCAGGCTAGAGACTGGATTTTTTGACTTCAGAATGCAAAAAAAAAAATTTACCTGTCTAGAGGTTTGCTCTTTCAAGAATATATCAAGCACATAGATGATTGACAGAATTTCCTCCTTCTTTTCCATTACACTTTAATGTCATGCTGCCAAATCCCAAGCCATGACTCCTCTTCTACCTTCCCTAAGTGCTCCATACACCTTAAGAAAATGAATCTTCCCCATGCTAACCTCCAGGGTGCTGATGTAGGTTTAAGAAATTTTAGAACACTGTATCAATTCCAGAGGAACATATCACATTGATTGAGGAGGTGCCAGGGATGGGAATAATCCTTCATAAAGATATTTGTAGAAACTTTTGTGCATTTCTGCCATGTTGTACAACCTAATGGTATATTCTCCTCTGCCTGTAATAATTTACTTTGTGGCAAACTTGGGGCCCAACATTTGTCATGCTTGATGTTCAGCTTTATACTAGAGGGTTTGTTACTACATCTTTAGGTGTCTCATACATATTTGCATTCTTTCCAGCATATTTTAGGCCTAGTAGAGTTTAGTAATAAACCTGTCCCTTTGTTATCAGCACCAATATCTATAGCATCAAAGCAATTTTCAAATCGTTCTAGTCATTTATTCCAAGAGCTTGCTGTAGTGCAAACATAAATGCAGTCAGAAGAAGGGCACACATTTACCTTTCTGGTCAATCAGCCTCCAATGTATACTTGTCCCTTTGCACGCAGTTGCAAAGTCATTAATATCAGAAACAGCACATTCTTATATGACAGTATGGAAGTTTATGTCATATAGCTGTGAAGGATGCTTGGAAACGTATGCTTGCAAACCAGGTTTCTTACATGCTTCATAGTCTAACACTGAGAAGCTTGTTGAGAGATTGCCCCAAAACACTTATTTGTTTCTTTCAAGAGAGGCTGTTTCAACCCTATGCCTGAAGGCATTTTCTGATACCTGTTGCTGGAGAAAGCTGCACATGCTGATTCTCTCCAGCACTTGTCCACACAGGATTTGAGACTATAATCATTATTAAAAATGTATCTGAGCTGAATACAAATGGACTGAGGCTTTTCTTAACTTGCAGTCAGATTTCAAACTGTGTGAGGCAACTGGGCTGTGGGTGAGTAAGAATGAGAATTTAGTAAATGTTCTGTAGGAATCGGTTTACATCTCAGAAGTCTTTGAAAAACTATTGCTTGGGCTTTAGACTACCTATTCTTTCTTCCATAACATTCTATGCAGGAAGGAGATAGTATTCCTCTGCTTGTAGCATTTAGAAAAGAGTCAAACATTGTGTAAGGCTTCTTGCATAGGCATTTATAACTGGGCATGAAAAATGGCAATGCCAACCTTTTAGCAATGTAGTTACAAGCTTGTCATACATACCTGACTTCTGGTTATTACTGTTGAGTTTTTTAGTTCAAATAGGTTGTCAGGGTATAAAGATTACAGCTGATTTGCAGAGCCTGGTCGTTATCTCATTTTTCTAGGATTCTATCCATGTTGGAAAATCTATTCCATTTGTGTGAACAGAAATGACCCTGCTTAAAAGCAGGTGCACTGAGACTCCATTATACATATGCAGAGAGATACCATCTTGCCTCCTTTTGTAACTTGTAGGTGGCCTTGTAGATGAAATGCCCAGCATAAAGTTCATCCTGGGTGGATGGCATCATATCTGTGTATCTGTAGATAGCTTTGTAGATGAAATGGCTGTGTTTTCAGCTAATCTGTACTGATGGAATCACATCTGCCTGAGCACCAGAAAAAAATAATTGTGGACAGAGGAGAGTAGGCATGTAATATACAATGCGGCATGAACTGAAAGAGATTTAGCAGTGAAAATTATTTACTTATTATTTTCCCTGCCACCTCCTCAACTGATATGCTGCATTAAAGATAAGCTTGGGCTAATCTGCTGGGATTGATAAAGAGTTTTCAAATTCGAAGATGGCATCAGAGCCTCATTCACTGGCATTTACAAATTTTAAATTCAGTATCTCAAAATGTGCAGGGAGTGTGGGAGATGAAACAGATTGTGGAGGTGGAGTATTGCTTGAATTTTGTCAGCACAACATCTAAATAAGGGCATGAGAAGAGAAAACCACTGTCAAATCATTCAGTGATATACTGAAACTCAAATTTCTCTATGTCAATCTCTTGGCATTTAGCATCGAGTGCAAAAATTATTTTCTAGTGGGCTAAATCTTTCATTTTTTATTTAACCAGATGTTTTAGACATGTGTATTCCCAGAATTAGACTAAAATCTCCAAATATCATTGTAGGACTTCTACCAACTATTATGAAATATGTCATTATTCATTTATTCACTCATTCAGTTAACAAATATGTATTGAGCACTTAACCGACAGCTATTTCCAGTGCTGGAGATCTGCTGGTGAATAAGTTACACTGGTCCCTTGTGTCTTGGAGCTCACACTCTTTGAATAAAAGGAACCTTCGGGAAGAATTTTTGTTCTGAGAGGATGCTTGATAAGCTAACCTCTAGGAATGCTCTCTTTTCTAACATGCTACTGGTAGTAAACTGGGATAGCCAGCTTTACATGTGTAACTCTATTAATCCCTAATTTTAGAGTACTTTGTATTTAGAGTACTTTATATTGACTCTAAAAAGTACTTTTATCTGTGTTTCCCACTCATGCCTAATCTGCTATTTAATCGATTTGTTGATTTTCTAATGTCAGTTTTTAAAATATTAATTTTTTTCTAGCTTTATTTCTTTCCCAAGTATGTCTCATTATTTTCAGTCTATGATCTCTATTATACTTGAGACAGATACTTTAATTTTTATAACTGCAGTAAACATAATTATTTAGGCTACCCATTTGATAATTCTAATATTGGCAGTCTTTATGAGTCTACTGTTTTTGTTTTCTGTGAACACATGTTTTATGGAACATAAAATACTTAGGAATCTTTTTGAGGACCAGTTTTAAGCTGCTTCCCTGTAAAGATAATTTTCTTTGGCTTATGAGAAGTAAATACTAAGTTAAACTAAATTTGAAGCTTTATATCCTCCCCTCTATACTAGTAGCATATTCTCGCTATAACCCCTGTGAGTTCAGATTTGTAAATATAAATTTTCTGGGAAGCTTTTCTACTTCCCACTTTCTTTCACCCAGAACTGAAATGAGACCAAGTGTCCTCCTTGTCTTCTTTAACAGAGACTTCCCCCCTTGTTTTATCTCCTGTCACTGAGGTCCTTGCATTCTGCAGGAGCTGGCTTGATGTGAGATTGTCCTCTGAAACTGTAACGTCCCTCCCTCAGGTCTTTACTGGTTGTGGTGTCATCATGCTTCAATTCAGATGTTACCTCTTTAAAAAGTCCTGCCCTGGCTGTGGGAGGTACACTTCCTGGTCAAATGATCCTGTTTCATTGTCTTCATCCCCTTATTAATTCCTGACACTAGCTAGTTATCTAGCTTATTAATTTTTCTATATTTTTGTCAGCTCTCCCTATTAAGACTATCCACCCCAGGAGTGTGGGACTGTCCTCTTTTGTTCACTGTTGCATCCCCGGTGCCAGAGATGGTGCTTGGCCCTGGAGGAATTTATACTGAATGATTAAAGGGTCATAAGTTTTGGCTGGTTATTAGTTCTCTCCAAAGTTTAAAGTCCTGGCTGATTCTTTGTTCTTTCCGAAGTTCGTGGAAGAAATATGAAGAAAGAAAGAAAATAATGAAGACTCAATTAGTTACATTTGAGATGTCCCATGATATACCAGGGTGTCGCCTCCTCTTCCTTTCCTGCTTTTCTGGTCTTAGAGCTCAGTTTCTGTTCCTCTTTCTATCTCTTGGTGGGCTAATTTCAGTTTGTAACTTTGACCTACAGCAATAAAGCTGCGGCTGTGCTTACTTGCCTTCTTATCTCTTTATGGCGGCTTCCATATCTGATCCTAGGTCTCCAACTTGAATCTTCCTGTTTTTGACCCTCACTATGCTTTGCCTTAGTCCTCTCTCATTAGAAAAAAAAGTAAAAAATAATATTTAAGAGGAAAAACAAAAACAAAATTGGCCTTCTGACAAATACTTTGAAATACAAGCATACTCATTATTAAAGCAGCATAACCTCATTAAAGCAAATGTTAAAAATAAATAGAAAAATAGATTAAAACATCACTACAGTCCAGCTACCTAGTCACAGTTATGGTCTGTTTCTTTTTACACATGCTTAGTTTTATTTTTATACAAGCCTAATTTTATTATTCCCACTATATGTACAATTATAGCATATATACAATTTGAATACTGATTTTTTCAATTATTATTGTATCTTTAAAAATACATTTAAATATAAACTGTGATGGCTGTATAATATTCCAGCTAATGAATATATATTAGTTTGCTAAGCCTTTGACATATACTGGATGTTTGCACTGTTTCATAAGTCACATTTTAATAAAAAATTTGTAGACCTATTACATGAGTCGTATCATGTATCATGTTGAGGACCAGTTTTAAGCTACTTTCCTCTAAAGATAATTTTCTTTTGCTTATGAAAAGTAAATACTAAGTTCAAACTAAATTTTAAACTTTATATCCTTCCCTCTATACTAGTAGTATATATTCTCACCATAACTCATGTGAGTTCAGGTTTGTAAATATATATTTTTAGGGAAACTTCTTTTCTTTCTTTCCCCCCCACCTCCCTAGGGAAACTTTTCTACCTCCACTTTCTTTTACCCAGAGCTGAGATGATCTAGCAAAATCTGTTACTACTTGAGGCCAGAATTGCCTGTGGGATGCTCTTAAGGAACTGTGCTCTTTATTGAATTGTATCCTGGGAGGCAGGCTAAGGACTGAGATGGTCACACATACTGAGCTGACTGCATGAGATACAGGCATACACAGAGAGTCTTCCTCTATAAAGATTCATTTGGGAGGTGCAATCACAGAGTACAGTAGGAATTTGTTCTTCAGTGCAAGGGAAATATATCTATACTTTCCTAAGCAAAATTTTGTAGTCTAGACAAATTCCAAAATTCCAATCTATTGTAATGTTCAAATGCAAATAAATGTAAAACTAAAAGTAACTCGAAATTCCTTTTATATCATTAGCGAGATCCACAAGTGTTATGTTAATATTCGCAAACTTGTTAAAGAATGCAGTATTTTAAAGTCATATTACTTCTGTGTTAGGGACATCCTTGTTGCTTGAATGTTCATTTAAAAAGTGAAGATTGATGATTCTTAAAAGTGTGAGATTAGGTTTGGCACCGATTCTCCTTTGTGTGGTATTTCTACTTCACTGACTAAATTTAAATTTGGAAGTAAATATCTTCATGGGATGTATATTGTGAGAGTAAGATTAGATTTGTTTATATTTATCTTGGGAATGTTTGTAAGGGCATCATAAGTAAAAACATGAGTTCTTACAAAACTAAATTATTTTAGTATTTTCCTTGAAACTCTGCTAAAAAATAGAAAAATTAATTCTAGAGAAGGCAATAATTTGGTCCTGATGGAAAAAAGGAAGACAATTATGTTTTATGAAATATCTTTGCTATACTGACATGGAAGTGACATCATATTCCTTTTAAAATACCCTTCCAAAGTAGTGTAAATGAAAACATATTTTCTGACTTCTTTCCTTTTCACTGCACTTCACCCTGGCTTTGGTCTTTCTGCTCTTATCTGCCATTTCTTTTGTTCCTTCTGCCCTCAACCCTGTCACTTTGATCTGCGTTTCCTCACGATCTCCACTCCATTCTTTAATTTGAGACTTCCTTCTTTATTTCTCTAGCATCTTTATTCTACTGAACTTGAATCCTCTCTTTGAATCAAATAGTCACATTGACTGTGAAAAAGGAAAACAATGTCAGATGTTGCCCTCCACCTATAAAGGACAAAAAACACAGATTAAAGTTTTAAAAACTTTTTTTCATTTTAAGAAAAGAGTTTGCTAGATGTCTTTGGTTGGTGGTTTTTTTTCCCATAGACTATCTGCTTTTGAAGAACGAAAAAGATGGTGAAACATAGTACTGTTTACACTTACTGAATTTTTATTTAAACAGCTTCTCATTGAGTAAGTAAAATTATAGATTTGACTTCTCTATTACATTAAGGGAGCAGACTGATTAGGTTTGACAATCAGGACATCATGGAGGAATGACATAATACCTGAGATAGTCCTTTAAAAGTTAAACAATAAATAATACCTGTTTTCAGGGATGGCACTTATGTGTTACTCATATTCTTATACCTGGGGTTGGCCATGGCCCACATTTCTTCTGAGCATTACAGGTAGTTACTGTAATTTAACTAGATGTATTCCTTGAGTTGAATTTAATTTGTCCTTTTTGCTTTAGACTGTATACCTCATGACTTCCAATTTCACAGCTGGTATGGCACATACAACCTATGAGGTTTTATTTTAAAGGAATTTTGCAGAAACTAGTTTTGTGACTCAGAAGGATTTAAGTAACTCACCAAGGTCACATAGCTGGTAATAGGAATAATTCAGATTTTCTGATGGCAAGATCAGAATTCTGCTTTCTATACCCCAATTGCCTTAAGAGCTACGCAACTGAGCAAAGTGTGCCTCAGATATCTCCTAAAGAAACAGCTAGCAAATGGTAAAAGAATAATCAATTGTGTTAGGGAAAATTCTTGTCCCAGAGTCACAGCAAGGTTAAGTAAAATGGGTCACCATCTACTTGGGGTGCACAGGAAATACCAAAAAATAAACCTAATATTATCCTGAAACTCCATCCCCCATTAATGTATTCTCTTTGGAGATATACCTCACCTTTGTAATTGCTGGAATCACACACACACACACACACACACACACACACACAAAGACACATACACCCTTCCTTCCTTCTTTCCTTCCTTCCTTCCCTTCCTCCCCCCTTCTTCCTTTCTTTGCCTTCTTCCCTCCCTCCTTTCTTTACTTCCTTCCATTTTTTCTTTCTCTTTATCTTCCTCCCTCTTCCTTCCTTCATAAAAAATCTAGTCACCATTCATGAACCAAGAACCCAATTCATAGCACTTGATGGAAATGAGTATATCAGATTATTTACTGTTACATTAGAAATCCTCAACAGCGATGAGAATTGCAACTCCTGCTTTTTTTGCTCTTCCATTTGCTTGGTAAATCTTCCTCCATCCCTTTATTTTGAGCCTTTGTGTATCTTTGCATGTGAGATGGGTTTCCTGGATACAGCACACCGATGGGTTTTGGCTTTTCATCCAGTTTGCCAGTCTATGTCTTTTGATTGGGGCATTTAGCCCATTTACATTTAGGGTTAATATTGTTATGTGTGAATTTGATCCTGCCATTTTGATGCTAGCTGGCTGTTCTGCCGGTTAGTTGATGCAGTTTCTTCATTGTGTTGCTGTTCTTTGCCATTTGGTATGTTTTTGGAGTGGCTGGTACTGGTTGTTTCTTTCTATGTTTAGTGTCTCTTACAGGAGCTCTTGTAAAGCAGGCCTGGTGGTGATGAAATCTCTGAGTACTTGCTTGTTCACAAAGGATTTTATTTGTCCTTCACTTATGAAGCTTAGTTTGGCTGGATATGAAATTCTGGGTTGAAAGTTCTTTTCTTTAAGGATGTTGAATATGGGCCCCCACTCTCTTCTGGCTTATAGTGTTTCTGCTGAGAGATCTGCTGTGAGTCTGATGGGCTTCCCTTTGTGGGTAACCCGACCTTTCTCTCTGGCTGCCCTTAGCATTTTCTCCTTCATTTCAACCCTGGTGAATCTGACGATTATGTGCCTTGGGGTTGCTCTTCTTGAGGAATGTCTTTGTGGTGTTCTCATCTCTGATAAAATAGACTTTAAACCAACAAAGATCAAAAGAGACAAAGAAGGACATTACGTAATAGTAAAAGGATCAATGCAACAAGAAGAACTAATGATCCTAAATATATACGCACCCAATATAGGAGCACCCAGATACATAAGGCAAGTTCGTAATGACTTACAAAAAGACTTAGACTCCCACACAATAATAGTGGGAGACTTGAATACCCCATTGTCAATATTAGACAGATCAACGAGACAGAAAATTAACAACGATATCCAGGACTTGAACTCAGACCTGGATCAAGCAAACTAATAGACATTTACAGAACTCTCCACCCCAAATCCACAGAATATACATTCTTCTCAGCATCACATTGCACCTACTCTAAAATTGACCACATAATTGGAAGTAAATCACTCCTCAGCAAATGCAAAAGAACGCAAATCATAACAAACAGTCTCTCAGACCACAGTGCAATCAAGTTAGAACTCCGAATTCAGAAACTAACTCAGAACCGCACAGCTTCATGGAAACTGAACAACTGGCTCTTGAATGTTGACTGGATAAACAATGAAATGAAGGCAGAAATATATGTTCTTCGAAACCAATGAGAATGAGGACACAACATACCAGAATCTCTGGGACACATTTAAAGCAGTCTCTAGAGGAAAATATATAGCAATAAATGCCCACATGAGAAGCAAGCAGAGATCTAAAATTGACACCCTATCATCAAAATTGAAAGAGCTAGAGGAGCAAGATCAAAAAAACTCAAAACCTAGCAGAAGACAAGAAATAACTAAGATCAGAGCAGAAC
>PVKV010037761.1:0-14520 GCA_004027835.1 Alouatta palliata
CCGTCTCAAAAAAAAAAAAAAGAAAAAGAAAAAAAAAGAAATAACTAAGATCAGAGCAGAACTGAAGGAGACAGAGACACAAAAAACCCTTCAGAAAAATCAACAAATCCAGGGGCTGGTTTTTTTAAAAGATGAACAAAATAGACAGATCACTAGCCAGCTTAATAAAAAAGAAAAGGGAGAAGAATCAAATAGATGCAATAAAAAAAGATAAAGGGGACATTACCACCAATTCCACAGAAATAGAAACTATCCTCAGAGATTCCTATGAACAACTCTATGCACACAAACCAGTAAACCTGGAAGAAATGGATAAATTCCTAGACACTTGCACCCTCCCAAGACTAAACCAGGAAGAAGTTGAAACCTTGAATGGACCAATAACAAGGGCTGAAGTTGAGGCAGCAATTAATAGCCTACCACCAAAAAAAGTCCAGGTCCAGACAAGTTCATAGCCAAATTCTACCAGACGTACAAAGAGGAGCTGGTAACATTCCTTCTGAAACTATTCCAAGCAATACAAAAAGAGGGAATCCTTCCCAAATCATTTTATGAGACTAACATCATCCTGATACCAAAACCCAGCAGAAACTTAACAAAAAAAGAAAACCTCAGGCCAATATCCATGATGAACATAGACGCAAAAATCTTCAATGAAATACTGGCAAACCAATTGCAACAGCACATCAAAAAGCTTATCCATCACGATCAAGTAGCCTTCATCCCAGGGATGCAAGGCTGGTTCAACTCACATAAATCTATAAACGTAATCCACCACATACACAGCACCAAAGACAAAAACCACATGATTATCTCAATAGATGTAGAGAAGGCCTTCGACAAAATTCAACAGCTCTTTATGCTAAAAACTCTCAATAAACTAGATATCAAAGGAACATATCTCAAAATAATAAAAGCTATTTATGACAAACCTACAGCCAATATCATACTGAATGGGCAAAAACTGGAAGCATTCCTTTTGAAATCCAGCACTAGACAAGGATGCCCTCTCTCACCATTCCTATTCAATATAGTATTGGAAGTTCTAGCCAGAGTAATTAGGCAAGAAAAAAAAAAAAGAGTATTCAATTAGGAAAGGAGGAAGTCAAATTGTCTCTATTTGCAGATGACATGATTGTATATTTAGAAGACCCTATCATCTCAGTCCAAAATATCCTTAAACTGATTAGCAACTTCAGCAAAGTCTCAGGATACAAAATGAATGTGCAGAAATCACAAGCATTCCTATACACCAATAACAGACTAACAGAGAGCCAAATCATGAGCAGACTCCCATTCACAATTGCTACAAAGAGAATAAAATACCTAGGAATACAACTAACAAAGGATGTAAAGGACCTCTTCAAGGAGAACTATGAACCACTGCTCAAGGAAATAAGAGAGGACACAAACAGATGGAGAAACATTCCATGCTCTTGGTTAGGAAGAATCAATATCATGAAAATGGCCATACTGCTCAAAGTAATTTATAGATTCAATGCTATCCCCTCAAGCTACCAATGACCTTCTTCAAAGAACTGGAAAAAATCATCTTAAACTTCATATGGAACCAAAAAAGAGCCCGCATAGCCAAGACAATCCTAAGTAAAAAGAACAAAGCTGGAGGCATCATGCTACCTGACTTCAAACTATACTGCAAGGCTATAGTAATCAAAACAGCATGGTACTGGCACCAAAACAGAGATACAGACCAATGGAACAGAACAGAGGCCTCGGAGGCAACACAACACATCTACAGCCATCTGATCTTTGACAAACTGGACAAAAACAAGCAATGGGGAAAGGATTCCCTATTTAATAAATCGTGTTGGGAAAACTGGCTAGCCATGTGCCGAAAGCAGAAACTGGACCCCTTCCTGATACCTTACACTAAAATTAACTCCAGATGGATTAAAGACTTAAACATAAGACCGAATGCCATAAAAACCCTGGAAGAAAACCTAGGCAAAACCATTCAGGACATAGGCATAGGCAAGGACTTTATGACTAAAACACCAAAAGCATTGGCAACAAAAGTCAAAATAGACAAATGGAACCTAACTAAACTCCAGAGCTTCTGTACAGCAAAAGAAACAATCATTAAAGTGAACCAGCAACCAACAAAATGGGAAAAAATTTTTGCAATCTACCCATCTGACAAAGGGCTAATATCCAGAATCTACAAAGAACTAAACTAGATTTACAAGAAAAAAACTAACTCATCCAAAGTTGGGCAAAGGATATGAACAGACACTTTTCAAAAGAAGACATATATCAGGCCAACAAACATGAAAAAATGTTCATCATCTCTGGTTATTAGAGAAACGCAAATAAAAACCACATTGAGATATCATCTCACACCAGTTAGAATGGCAATCATTAAAAAATCTGGAGACAACAGATGCAGGAGAGGATGTGGAGAAACAGGAACACTTTTACACTGTTGGTGGGAGTGTAAATTAGTTCAACCATTGTGGAAGACAGTGTGGCAATTCCTCAAGGACCTAGAAATAGAAATTCCATTTGACCCAGCAATCCCATTACTGGGTATACACCCAAAGGATTATACATCGTTCTATTATAAAACACATGCATACCTATGTTCATTGCGGCACTGTTTATAATAGCAAAGACCTGGAACCAACCCAAATGCCCATCGATGATAGACTGGACAGGGAAAATGTGGCACATATACACCATGGAATACAATGCAGCCATAAAAAACGATGAGTTCGTGTCCTGTAGGGACATAGATGAATCTGGAAACCATCATTCTCAGCAAACTGACACAAGAACAGAAAATCAAACACTGCATGTTATCACTCCTAGGCGAGTGTTGAACAATGAGAACACATGGACACAGGGAGGGGAGCATCACACACTGGGGTCTGTTGTGGGGAGCCAGGGGAGGCACAGCTGGGGGATGGAGAAATTGAGGAGGGATAACATGGGGAGAAATGCCAGATATAGGTGACAGGAGGATGGAGGCAACAAACCATATTGCCATGTATGTACCTGTGCAACAATCCTGCATGATCTGCACATGTACGCCAGAACCTAAAGTACAATATAAATAAATAAATAAATATCTACAAAAAATAATTAAAAGTACCTCAAATATTTAATATATAAAAGTTATCATTTTTAAAATGAAAAGCTTCTGAGATACAATGCATTAATTACCCTATCTGATAGTCCTGGTCTTTACTGGTTGACGAATATTCCAGACACAGGAAAAGTCTTTCATTTTGCGCTGACATTGGTCAAATCTCTGAGAATGCATCCTAAATCAATTTCAAGTTGGGTATAAGTAGATATTGCTTCATATAAGCTCATTTCCCTTATTCACATGTATCTTACTTCTCTCACTCGATATTATGTTTGTGAGACTCATCTGTATTGATGTGTGTAGAAGTAGTTTGTTTATTTTTGTTACTGTATTGTATTGCATAAAAATATCACAATTTATTATCATTTTACTGGTGATGGGTGCATTTATCTACCAGGGCTGCCATAACAAAATACCACAGACTAGGTGGCTTAAACTACAGATCTTTTTTCTCACAGTTCCAGAGGCTATAGGCCAAGATCAAGGTGCTGCCAGGATCAATTTCTGGTGAATGCTCTCTTTCTGGTTTGCAGACGGCCACCTTCTCACTACGTTTTCACATGGCCTTTCTTTCCTTTGTGTGAATGCACTCCTGGGGTCTCTGCCTCTTCTTATGAGAATACCATTCCTATTGGATTATGGCCCTAACCTTATGACTTCAGTTAATCTTAGGTATCTCCTTAAAGGCTCTATCTCCAAATATAGTTACATTGGGGTGAGGCCTTCAACCTGTGAATTTTGGGGGACAGAATTCAGGCTATAACAATGAGCATTTGTGTAGTTTACACTTGGAGATACTGTGAATAGTGCTACTGTGAACATTCTAGTAAATGCCTTTTGGTAAACTCATATATACATGTCTGTTGGGCATTTGGCTAGAATTGCTACTCATGGAGTATACCTATGTTCAGTTTAGGAGATGCTGCAGTTTTCCAAAGTGGTTGCAGTAATTTATACTCTCACCAGCGATATACAAAAAGTTCCATCTTCTCCACATCCTTGCCAATACTTAGCATTTTCCATCTCTTCCATTTTAGTGATTATGGTAGATAAATTATAAATGACTTCAATGTAAGTTGCCTCAAATTTATGTTTTAACAAGGATGGGGTATAAAAACATAAATAAAATTTAATTAACAAAAGACTTAATCCATAGTATAGTGGTGACTCATGCCTATAGTCCCAACTACTTGGGAGTCTGAGGCAAGAGAACCACTTGAGCCCAGGAGTTTGAGGCCAGCCTGGGCAACACAGTGAGACCCTCATCTTTTAAAAAGTTAAATTAAATTAAAAATAAACTATTTAAAAATTAAAAATAAATAAAACAGTTAATCCAGAAACATTTGTCAATAAAATGTCATGATATACATGAAATTTTTAAATCCATGCCTCAAGATATCTTGACTTTTTAAAGGAGGAAATTTTAAAAGCACAACTTTATTGTAAAAACTTTAGCATCAACAGCAGTGACTCTATGACTCCAGGGCCCTCTTGTTAGTTCTGTAGTGAAACCATTTAAAAAGACAGTAACATTACCTTACACTAAAAATCTCTATTCAGAAATAAGCCATGATTATGAAGCTCTAAAGAAGGACCAGGATCATCTTGTTTTTAAAAACCCTAGTATGTGGGACATAAGACCTAAGGTCAACAACAAGCCTATATGAAAAACAAATGCACCAAAAATACACAAGGATATATATTATATAAAAATACAAACAGTGATTAAACTTAAACTTAAATTGTGAACATAATTGAAAGATTTTCCAGCCTAACCAGTAAAATTTGAGGAAGTAGAGACATCTAGTAGTCAACAGCAGTTGTATGGAAAGGCCACAGCGTGAAGACGGCACTAAATTTAACATGATTTCTGTTCAATGTAAATAAGGAGCTAAATTCAGAGTTTTCTTTTGGGGCTACAAGAACTTAACGTCATATAGCATAGAAGAAAATATCCTGTTCAGCTTTGTCTAGTTCCATTTTAACCGCAAAGAAGAGTTATCTTGAGGAATAGTGACCTAGGTAGCATCAAAATGATCAGGAGGAAATAAATTAGGTTCGGTTGCTATAAATCATCTCCCCTTTCTTCTCCTAAGGAGAGACAGCCACTAAGTAAGGATAAAGAATTTAAGTGACTTCCTTTAATTCCTGTGAAACAGCTTGATTCGGAGTAACTGCTCCATCAGTGGGATGCTACTATAAAGCAGGCCTTTGTGCAGATAATGCAAAAAAGAAAATCTACCCACAGATAATCAAAAGTAGACCACAGTAAAGAAATTCAAGTCATTTCTGATAAAGAAGCAGAGTCACTCTTTTCAAGTGTTGGTTTTTTTTTTCCCAGGGGAGGGGGTTGGTAGATAGGGCTGAGAAGCAAAACTCAACAGAAGATGGGCTCTTTCTTCTTTTGTCCTGCAATGCCCTGATAAAACCCATCCATTTCATTGCTTCTGTCACCTTTTGTTAAACTCAGAAACTGCAGCGGAGGGGCAGGTTTCTATTTTCTGTTGAGCAGTACCGCTGTGTCTTTAAGTCAGAAAAACCCTGGAATCGACTACTGTTCAGTTGCCAGGAAATTTGGCATCAACTCCTACAGGAATCCTGTGAGTACAGTACCCTGGATGAAAAGCCTGAGTGCTTTGGGAGTAGGAGAATCATGATTTATTTTTCCATATTAAATTAGTGAACAGAGAGGAAAGTAATCAAGTCATTTCCATTTTGAGAAAATTTCTGCAGTTAAAATCGGGCATTCAACACAAAACTTAGACTCAAAGAAACAGAACATGTCAAAAAAGACCTTATTATTGCTGGATCATTTGAAATTCTCAACAAAAATTCCAAAACACTTGGGGGTTTCTGGAAGAGGGTCACGCATGAATTTAAATGGAAATTAATTTCTTCAAGAACCTCCTACTTCATTAGGATTGACTCAAGGGAACAAAATGCTACCCACACTTTGCTGCTTTATCCCTTTTCAAAAATCAACAGCTTGTTAAGGTATCAACAAGTAGAATAGGGTTGGCTTTCCTTAGTCCCTCTCTCCCCATGTTCTCTATTCCAGAGAGCCAAAGTTGATTCGACGCAGAAATTTCCCCTTCCTCTTAGAGTTCTTTGCCAAACTTCCCTGGCAGTGAGCCTTCTCACTCTACTGATTGCCTGTGCATTCATGCTGTACAGCTCTTTGTCCTCACACCAAATATAATCTGGGGCTGGAGGCAGGTCTAAAATTAAGTTGGTTTATACTTGCCTTAATATAAAACAGACTTGGTTGCATTTCAAATCCTGTAGGTTTGTTTTACATAACGAAATCAGTTGTTATAGTGGATTTTGTCTGAGTATTTATCTTCTCAATCACTCTAAGGCTTAACTGACTGTTAAGAGATCCATTTCAGCCTCTAAGTTTCCCACCCTTCTCAATCACCTGGAGAGTAACTTACCTGATTCCATTAATCTTGACCTGTACATTATGCAGAAAGTGGTATCTGGCATCTTTAGCTCTCAAATTCCAGACCTTTACTCCCTCTTCTCAGCCACAAACTCTCATATAGAATTTCTATCAAATCTATATATTGTATTTTTCCCCAAATAACTCAGTGGAATAACATCTAGAATTGCAACTTGGTAGATATAAAAATACTTCTTTTTAAAATGGAATTTCAGAAAGGCTATAATGATTGAGGATAAAAAAAAAGATGGAGAAGAAATTGGAGAGCAAAAAGCTCTAACTGCTCTTCAGGAGAAAACGATGGTCACATCTACCTGGGAAAGAGAGATCAGAGGCCAGGGAATTTTTTTCTTTTCTTTCTTTCTTTTTTTTTTTTTTTTGAGACAGTCTCACTCTGTCACCCAGGCTGGAGTGCAGTGGTGTGATCTTCGCTCATTGCAACCTCCGCCTTGCAGGTTCAGGAGATTCTCCTGCCTCAGCCTCCCGAGTAACTGAGATTACAGGCATGCACCACCATACTGGCTAATTTTTGTATTTGTAGTAGAGATGGGATTTCACCATGTTGGCCAGGCTGTCTTGAACACACGACCTCAAGTGATCCACTGGCCTCAGCCTCCCAAAGTGCTGGGATTACAGGCGTGAGCCACGAACCTGGCCATGGCCAGGGAATTTTAATAGCTAAAAATGAACATAGCAAATAACTAAAGACCTAGGGTTTTTGCCAGGTCAGCTTTTCCTATGCAGCAGATTGATCTTCAGTTATAAATGTTATCTATTTGGAGATAAAATAATAAGGCAATGAAAATTCTAAGGAAACCTAAAAACCCTCTTCTGTATTTTTATATGTATAAGAATACATATTATCTACTATTATACACGTTTTATACACACACACACACACACACACACACACACACACACAATTTACACTTTACTAGATGACTATGGCCATACAATAGGATATGTTATCAATGTGTTTAGCTGGATATAGTGAGCCAGCTATATTCTGGCTATATTCTGGTTCTCCTTCTGGAAAACAAACACTGTTCAATAAATGTACAGGAGATAAAAAGCATGCTAAACTGACTGGTGGAAGCTGATACTGGAATCTATACTAGATGGACTTCTTTTGTTGCGGTACCACTTTGTAGGTGCTGTTTCAAATAGTGAAATTAATTTCTAATTCAGTAGTCTCTGAGTTAATGCAAGATTAATAAAGATTTAGATGGACATCTAACATATGAAATGTACAATTTTGTGATTTGGGGGTGGCTTGTTTGTTTGTTTTTTGAGACAAGGTCTCACTCTATCACCCAGGCTAGAGTGCAGTGGCACAATCCTGGCTCATGGCATCCTCGACCTCCTGGGTTCAAGCAATTCTCCCGCCTAGCCTCTCAAGCATCTGGGACCACAGGCACACATCACCAAGCCTAGTTAGTCTTTTTCACCTTTGTAGACATGAGGTCTCTACATGTTTGCCCAGGGTGGTCTCAAATTCCTGGGCTCAAGCAATCCACCCATCTCAGCCTCTCAAAGAGCTGGAAGTATAGGCATGAGCCACTGTACTCAGACTTTTGTGATTTTTAATAGACATAAAAATTTTTTGAAAACAGTCTACTTGGGCTGGGTGCAGTGGCTCACGCCCATAATCCCAGCACTTTGGGAGGCTGAGGCAGGTGGATTGCTTGAGGCCAAGAATTTGAGACCAGCCTGGGCAATATGGTAAAAACCCATCTCTGCCAAAACAAATACAAAAATTAGCCAGGCATGGTGGCGTATGCCTGTAAGTCCCAGCTATGCAGTAGGTTGAGCTGAGAAAATGGCTTGTGTCTAGGAGGCACAGGCTGCAATGAGCTGAGATGGCACCACTGCACTCCAGTCTGGGCTACCACTGAGCCAGACCCTGTCTCAAAAATAAACAAAAAACAACAATGAAAAAACAGCCTACTACATCATGTCCTATAAAATACAAAATAAAAAGTTGTTGTTTTGCTGTTTATAATATACAGCTATAAGTGTATAACAGGGTTTTATTCATTCATAAAATATCAATAGGAGTTCTTATGACAAAGATACTACTGTCCATCTACTTTTGAGAGGCAACTATATTTCCCCACCACAGAGCCCTTCCCCCTCTCAGGTGTTCTTTGAGCACAGAATTATTACCATTACTAATCATCTACTTATCAAAAACATATAGCAACATACAATGATTTAATATGAATTTGAAACATTTCAATTACAATACTTTGTACTTCTCATAGAAATAAATAGTTCTTCACTAAGAAAATAACAAAAATACAATGGAAAAATTATTGAAAAAAATTAAAATGTTATACTAAAAAAGTCAGATTTAGCCCCAGCTACATGAGAGTCTGAGACAGGAGGATTTCTTGAGCACAAAAGTTTGAGACTAGCCTTGGCAACATAGTGAGAACTTGTCTCAAAAAAATTAAAAAACAGAAAACATTTGATGTAAAAGAAAGCAGTAAAGGAAGAATACAGGAGGGGAAATGAAGAGGAAACATAAAGAAAGAAAACAAAAAGTAAAAAGCAAATGTAAATTTAATTCCATCAATAATAATCTAATTTGCAAATGAATTAAACAATTTAATCAAAAGGCAGAGATTGTCAGACTGGATAAAAAAAGACCCAACAATATGCTGTCCACACAAGACAGACTTTAGATTCACAGAATCTAAAAATATATATATATATCATGCAAACAGCAAGCAATATTAATATCAGACAAAATGGATTTTTTGAAAAATGTAACTAGAGGTTAAAAGGGACATTTTATAATCATAAAAGAGTCATTCTATGAGGAAGATATAACAATTAAAAACATACATGCACCTAATAACAGAACCCCAAAATACAGGAAACTAAACCTGACATCATTAAAGAAAGAAATAGACAATGCAACAACAATAATTGAAGAATTCAATATCAAACTTTCAATAATGAATAGAATAACTTGGGAAAAAATCAACAGGTAATGTAAGATTTAAACTACACTACACACAAACTAGACCTAACAGACATCTATATAAACTACCCAACAACAGCAGAATACACATTATTCTTAAGTGTACATGGAACATTCTCAAGGAAAGATCAAGTCCTTGACCATGAAATGAGTCTTAGTAAATTAAAAAGGATTGGAATTATACAAAGTGTGCTCTCTGATCACAATGGAGTAAAATTAGAAATTAATAAAAATATACTTGAGAAATTCACAAAAATGTGGAAATTAAGTAGCACACATCTAAATAACCAAGAGATCAAGGAAAAAATCAAAAGGAAAATTAGAAATCACTTTGAGACAACAAAAATGAAGATCAAAACATACCAAAATTTATGGGATACACTAAAGCAGTCCCTCAGGGAACATTATAAACATAAATGACTACATTAAAAAATAAGAAAACTATCACAGCAGCAATCTAATTTCCTACCATAAGGCTATGAACAAAGAAGATAAAGACAAGTGAAACAATAGAGAAATAAAGATTAGCAGAAATTAATGAAATAGAGAACAGAAAAAAATACAGAAAAGCAATGAAAACAAAAGCTGGTTCTTTGAAAAGGTCAATAAAAATTGCATTTGGATCACATCCTAAAATTAAAAAGAAAAAATGAAAAAGAAATGAAAAGGTCAATAAAATTAACAAAACTTTAGCTAAATGGAAAGAACACTTAAGTGGATATGGAGAAGACTAGAAATAAAAGGAACAAAAAGGAAAGAACATGAAAATTACTTACTAAAATTGGGAATGAAAGAGAGGACATGACTACAAACCTTGCATAAATAAAAAGGATTATAAGGGAATACTCTGAATAGCTGCATACCAACAAATTAGATAACCTAGAGAAATGAACAAATTCCTAGAAAGTTACAAACTACTAAAACTAACTGAAGAAGAAAAAGAAAATGTAAATAGAATAGGAGGGAACACTTCCAAACCCATTCCATGAGGTCAGTATGATCCTGATAGCAAAACCAGACAAAGATATCACCAGAAACAAAAACTGATGACCAATGTCTCTTATGAATATAAACATAAAAATCTTCATCAAAATACTAGCAAGATAAATCCAACAATGTATAAAAATAATTATATTCCATGGTCAGGAAGTATGTATCCCTGAAATGCAAGATTGATAGAAAATCTGAAAATTGCTAATGAAATACAGTGTATCAATATAATAATGGACAAAAAACCCCACACGATCTTCTCAAAATAGATGACACAGAAAATGTATTTGACAAAACACAACACTCCTTCATGATAAAAAAAAAAAAACACTCAACAAACTACAAATAGAAGCAAATGTCCTTTACCTAATAAAAAGTACCATTTAAAAACCCAGAGATGGGAGGCTATGGTGGCTCATGCCTGTAATCTCAGTACTTTGGGAGAATCAGGTGAGAGGATTGCTTGAGGACAGGAGTTCAAGGCCAGACAACATAGTAAAATCCCATTTCAACAAGAAATTTGTATTTTAAATTAGCCAGGCACGGTAGTACACTCCTGTAGTCCTAGCTACCTGTGAGGCTGACATGGGAGGATTCCTTGAGCCCACGAGTTTGAGGATGCAGGGAGCCACGACTGCACCACTGCACTCCAGCCTGGGTGACAGAGTGAGACTCTGTCTCAACAAACAAACAAACAAACAAACAAAACCAACACAAATGTATTTTCAAAGAAAAGGCTAAACATAAAATTATTGGCCAGGCAAGGTAGCTCATGCCCGTAATCCAACAATTTAGGAGGCTGAGGCAGAAGGATCACTTGAGGCCAGGAGTTTGAGACCAGCCTGAGCAACATAGTGAGATCCTATCTCTACAAAAAACTAAAATTAGCTAGGCATGGTGGCATACGCCTTTAGTTCCAGCTATTTAGGAGACTGAGGGAGGAGGATCCCTTGAGCTCGAGAGTTTGAGGCTACAGTGAGCTATGATCATGCCACTGTACTCTACCCTGGGTGACCTTGTATCTAAGAAAACATTTTAAAAAACAATTACCACACAACCTAGCAATTCAACTTCTAGGTATACATAAGAGAAATTAAAATATAAATCCACACAAAACCTGCATATGAATGTTCATAGCAGTATTATTCACAATAGCCAAAAAGCAGAAACAACCCAATATCCACTGACTGATGGGTGGATAAGTAAAAGGTGTTTATCTATATAATACAATGTTATTTAGCAATTAAAAAGAATATAGTGCTGATACATGCTGCAATTCGGATATATCTTGAAAACATTATGTCAAGTGAAATAAGGCACTGATCAAGGACCCCATTTCGTATGATTCTATTTATATTAAATATCATTACAGGCAAATCTATAGAGACTAAAAGTAGATTAGTGGTTGCCTGAGCTAATGAGGGCTTGGGGGTGGAAGACAGAGGATGAACATTGTAGAGGATGAGAGCTAAAGCACACAGGGTTTTTTCCTAGGGTAAAAATGTGTTCTAAAATTGATTGTGGTAATGTTTGTGCAATTCTGCAAACGTATGAAAAATCATTTAATTGCATACTTTTTTTAGTAGTCACCATCATTGAATGAGTTGTACACTTTTAAACACGTGAATTGTATAGCATGTGAACTGTATCTTGATAAAGCTATAGAAATAAATCTTAAAAATAAGTACAATATCCTATCACACCTAACAAAGTTAACAATAATTCCTCAGTGTCATGAAACATCCAGTAGTGTTTGCATTTTTTATTGTCCTGCAGTTTTTTTGTTTTGTCTTTGTTTTCATTATTACAGTTGTGTGATTCAGGATCTACATAAGGCCCATACACTGTAATTGGTTGATATGTTTCTACATCTCTGTCTCCTTTAAACTAAAGGTTCCCTATCCATCTCTCCCTCTTTTTCTTATTTATTTATTGAAGAAGCAATTGATTTATGTCATTTAAAAAATCTACAGTCTACATTTTGATGAATGTATTCCTGTGATGTTATTGAACATATTCCATTGTCCCTATATTTCCTGTAAACGGATAAAATTCAGGTTTCCAACAGAATGGGAAAAAAATTTTGCAATCCACCCATCTGACAAAGGGCTGATATCCAGAATCTACAAAGAACTAAAACAGATTTACAAGAAAAAAAACAAGCCCATTCAAAAGTGGGCGAAGGATATGAACAGACACTTTACAAAAGAAGACACACATGAGGCCAACAAACATGAAAAAATGCTCATCATCACCACTGGTCATTAGAGAAATGCAAATCAAAACTACATTGAGATACAATCTCACGCCAGTTAGAATGGTGATCATTAAAAAATCTGGAGACAGAGAGAGGATCCAAGATGGTGGATTAGACACAACTCCAGTGCACAACACCCAGCGAAAGAGACGCAGAAACCCAGAGATCTAGCTCCAACCGAGGTACCAGGTGCATTTCAACGGGTCTGGTCCGAGGGTGAGCAAAGCCCACTCAGGACAGACCGAGGTGGGGAGGGGTGCTGCTTCACCCAGAAAGTGCATCTGACCAGTGAGTCAGAGGCTCCACCTCTGGCGCTCCGGTCCAGATACAGCGCTTCCCACAAAGCCTCAGCAATACATAGAACAGGGGATCTTTGCCAGTCAAACGCCGGGAATTACAAGTGCAAAGTTGAATAAGAGTCTGCAGACTGAGCTATCACCCCCTCCCCACACCCAGAGAGAGAGGGAGCTGTAAGCGGGAGCAGCTGGGCGGCCTCGACCCCATGACCAGAAAGAGAGAAAGCTGAAAGGCGGAGACTGCAAGGTACGGCTGGGCAGGTCCCTAACCTCCCCTACAAACCCCAGAGGTCTGAAGCTCTGACTCTAGTGGGTTGCGTAGCCAGTGCCACAGTCTGAGAGGAACCCCGAATGATCCAGCCCAGTGGAGGAAGGGCACAACCCACCACTAGAGGGGTGGGACTGGGCTACATGTTTTAACAAAAAACACAGGAAGCCTACGTAGCAACAGGACGGCTGGTTGTTCTGGACAACCCAGCAGCACCTACAGGTCAGTGGAAGAGGTGGGCCTAATCTCCCAGCATAAACAAAAAAGACACAGGAGGCTTCCCTAGTAACCTGAAGGAGTCCCTAGAAACCCAGTAGCGCTCCCACAGGCAGACAAGCAACCTCATCAAGCAGCTCTCTGACACCACAGCCAGGTAAATCCACAAAAATGGGAAAAAAACAGTGCAAAAAAGGTGAAACCACCAAAGACCAGAACACCTCTTCTCCTTCAAGGGATCACAACTCCTCAACAACACAGAATCACAACTTGACCGAGAAGGAATGCAAAGAACTGACGGAAACAGGATTCAGAAGGTGGATAATAACAAACTTCTCAGAGCTAAAGAAACACGTTCTAACTCAATGCAAAGAAACCAAAAACCTTGAAAAAAGGTTAGACGAAATGCTAACTAGAATAACCAGCTTAGAGAAGAACATAAATGACTTGATGGAGTTGAAGAACACAGCACCAGAACTACCTGAAGCAGGCACAAGTTTTAATAGCCAAATCAATCAAGCAGAAGAAAGGATATCAGAGATTGAAGATCAACTCAATGAAGTAAAAAGAGAAGGCAATATGAGAGAAAAAAGAGTGAAAAGAAATGAACAAAGCTTCCAAGAAATATGGGATTATGTGAAAAAACCTAATCTATGCTTGATCGGTGTACCTGAATATGATGGGGAGAATGAATCCAAGCTGAAAAACACACTCCAGGATATTATGCAGGAGAACTTCCCAAGCCTAGCAATGCAGTCCAAATTTCAAATTCAAGAAATACAGAGAACTCCACAAAGATATTCCTCAAGAAGAGCAACCCCAAGGCACATAATTGTCAGATTCACCAGGGTCGAAATGAAGGAAAAAATGCTAAGGGCAGCCAGAGAGAAAGGTCAGGTCACCCACAGAGGGAAGCCAATCAGACTCACAGCAGATCTCTCAGCAGAAACTCT
>PVKV010037762.1:0-14520 GCA_004027835.1 Alouatta palliata
CTGTTGGGGGGAAAAAGGGGAGGGACAGCAGGGGGTGGGGAGTTGGGGAGGGATAGCATGGGGAGAAATACCAGAAATAGGTGATGGGGAGGAAGGCAGCAAATCACACTGCCATGTGTGTACCTATGTAACAATCTTGCATGTTCTTCACATGTACCCCCAAACCTAAAATGCAATAAAAAGTATATATATATATATAAAATAAAATAAAATAAAATAAAATCTGCTTGATTACTACAAATCAAGAAAAAACAGAAAACACTATCTAACACATATTATTTAAAACACAGTGTAGCTGCTTTTTCTTTTGGCTAGCACCACAAAAGGTAAATTCACTGTCATCTTGAACACTCATTAAGTCTATTTTAACCATCTTTGATATTATTAATGAATAAACAGATTACTATTTATGCGAGTATGGATACTTTAAATTTTCTGCTAAGTAAACTTGCTATTCCTCCTACGTGTAAAATGATGATATTTGCTTTTATTTCTTTCAAAGTTTATACGGACAGGGAGTATTGTCTTCTCTAAAGAAAATCTATTCTCATTTATTTTTTACTTAGGCTTCCACATACCTTTGGGAATGACTACCATAGAAGAAAATTTATTATTGTTGTTATCATTATTATTGATTATTAATTAAAGCCATATATTTCCCAAGCTTTCATACTCTCCTCATTGATCTTACACAGTAAATTATGTCTATGAAGCAATATTTTATGTAACTTTGTCTAACATGCAGTTATGATGACATTAGGTTTGCCAACTTCTTTTATAATTATAGTAAGTACATAAAAATATGAACCTGACTTCTTTATTAAATTGATTTGTAGATAATTTCTAAATTGGTACTAACTTGTAAAACCCACATAAAACATCCTAGACTTAAAATTAAATGCTTAGCATTGAAAATAATGATCTATTTTTGCTAAAATCTCAATATTTATATCATATTGCACACTGAATAGCTACTAAAATTCAATCCCAAGATTATTTTAATTATTAATACAACTAATAAAACTGAAAACAAAGGGAATTTGTTCTACCTTACAGCATATGCAAAAATGACTGTAGGCTAATGCTAAATTATTAAATAGTAGATAAATCCTTCCACAAACAATGTATAATGACACTCAAGTACATAAGGTTCCTGAGAATAACAGAATATTTCATCTTCAAAACAATTTATCAAATTATATCTAATTTTCAACTCTAAATTTGCAATAAAACAGAGGTCTTTTAAAGACTGACACTAAAAAATATTTAGATCTCATGGGGCAAAACTGGCAAGAATACATAGGACTCAACAAACTGAGCCTGTAATACTGCTGTCTCTGACACAAAGTCTCACCATATGTCTGGACCTGAATGTTTAAAATGTGATTCAGATATTAAGCAAATCTTTTATCACTTTCTTAGAAGTTACTGTAATTCCACCTTTGTAACATACACACATAGGAAACACATGGGAATCCATGCAGGCAATCGTTTTTTCTCTAGTCCTTTATAAATTTACTGCGGTGATTTTATTTTATATTTTTTTATTACATTTTAAGTTCTGGGATACATGTGCAGAACATGCAGGTTTGTTACATAGATATACACGTGCCATGGTGGTTTGCTGCTTCCATCACAACTTCATCTACATTAGGTATTTCTCTTAATGTTATCCCTCCCCAATCCCTCCACACCTTGCTATCCCTCACCAGCCCCCACCCAACAAGCCCCAGTTATTATGTTCCCCTCCATGTGTCCGTGTGTTTTCATTGTTCAACATCCACATATGAATGAAAACATGCAGTGTTTGGTTTTCTGTTCTTGTGTCAGTTTGCTGAGAATGATGGTTTTCAGCTTCATTCATGTCTCTGCAAAGGACATCAACTCATCCTTTTTTATGGCTGCATAGTATTCCATGGTGTATATGTGCCACATTTTCTTTATCCAGTCTATCATTGATGGGCATTTGGGTTGGTTCCAAGTCTTTGCTATTGTAAACAGTGCTGCAATAAACATGCATGTCCATGTTTCTTTATGATACAATGATTTATAATCCTTTGGGTATATACCCAGTAATGGGATTGCTTGGTCAAATGGTATTTCTAGTTCTAGATCCTTGAGGAATCACCACACTGTCTTCCACAGTGGTTGAACTAATTGACATTCCCACCAACAGTATTAAAGCATTCTTATTTCTCCTCATCCCCTCCAGCATCTGTTGTCTCCTGATTGTTTAATGATCTCCATTCTAACTGGCATGAGATGGTATGTCAATGTGGTTTTGATTTGCATTTCTCTAATGACAAGTGATGATGAGCTTTTTTTCATATGTTTGTGGGCTGCATAAATGTCTTGTTTTGAGAAGTATCTGTTCATATCCTTTGCCCATTTTTTGACCAGGTTGTTTGTTTTCTTATTGTAAATTTGTTTAAGTTCTTTGTAGATTCTGGATATTACCTGTTTGTCAGATCAGTAGACTGCAAAAATTTTTTCCCATTCTGTTGCTTGCCAGTTCACTCTAATGACAGTTTCTTTTGCAGTGCAGAAGCTCTTTAGTTTAATTTGATCACATTTGTCCATTTTGGCTTTTGTTGCCATTGCTTTTAGTGTTTTAGTCATGAAGACCTTGCCCATGCCTATGTCCTGAGGTCTTATGTTACAATCTTTAATCCACAACTCTATGCAAATAAACCAGTAAATCTAGAAGAAATGGATAAATTCCTGGACACTTACACCCTTCTAAGGAAACCAAAAGAACTAAACTATTCAGTTGAATCCCTAAATAGATCAATAACAAGGCCTGAAATTGAGGCAGCAATTAATAGCCTACCAACCAACCAAAGTCCAGGACTAGATGGGTTCACAGCCGAATTCTACCAAACATACAAAGAGGAGCTGGTAACATTACTTCTGAAACTATTCCAAACAATACAAAAAGAGTGAATCCTTCCTAACTTATTTTATGAGACCAACATCATCCTGAGACCAAAACCTAGCAAAGACACAACTGAAAAAGAAAATTTCAGGCCAATATCTATGATGAACATTGATATGAAAATCCTCAATAAAATACTGGCAAAACAAATCCAATAGCACTTCAAAAACTTATCCATCACGTCAAGTCAGCTTCATCCCTGGGATGCAAGAGTGGTTCAACATATGCAAATCTATAAACATAATCCATCACACAAACAGAACCAAAGACAAAACCACATGATTATCTCAATAGATGCAGAGAAGGCCTTCGACAAAATTCAGCAGCCCTTTATGCTAAAAACTCGCAATAAACTAGGTATCAATGGAACATACCTCAAAATAGTAAGAGCTATTTATGACAAACCCACAGCCAATATTATTCTAGATAGAGAAACTGGAAGGATTCCCTTGGAAAACTGACAGAAAACAAGGATGCCCTCTCTCACCACTCCTATTCAACACAGTATTGGAAGTTCTGGGCAGGACAATCTGGCAAGAAAAAGAAATAAAGTGTATTCAGTTAGGAAAAAAAGAAGTCAAATTGTCTCTATTTGCAAATGAAATGACTGTAAATTTAGAAGACCTCATTGTCTCAACCCCAAATCTCTATAAGCTAATAAGCAACTTCAGCAAAGACTCAGGACACAAAATCAATGTGCAAAAATCACAAGCATTCCTATACACCAGTAATAGACAAACAGAGAGTCAAATCAGTGAACTACCATTCACAACTGCTACAAAGAGAATAAAATGCCTAGGAATACAACTAACAAGGGATGTGAAGGAACTCCTCAAGGTGAACTACAAACCACTGCTCAAGGAAATAAGAGAGGACACAAATAGATGGAAAAACATTCCATGCTCATGGTAAGGAAGAATCAGTATTGTGAAAATGGCCATAATACCCAAAGTAATTTACAGATTCCACACTATCCCCATCAAGCTACTGTTGACTTTCTTCACAGAATTGGAAAAAAAAACTCTTAAATTTCATATGGAACCAGAAAAGAGCCTGTATAGTTAAGACAATCCTAAGGGAGAAAAAAAAAAAAAAAAAAAGCTGGAGGGAGGCATCAAGCTGCCTGAATTCAAACTATACTACAAGGCTACAGTATTCAAAACAGCATGGTACTGGTTCCAAAACAGAGATATAGACCAATGGAACAGAACAGAGGCCTTGGAGGCACTGCCACACATCTACAACCATCTGATCTTTGACAAACCTGACAAAAACAAGCAATGGGGAAAGAATTCCCTATTTAATAAATGGTGTTGGGAAAACTGGCTAGCCATATGCAGAAAGCTGAAACTGGATGTCTTCCTTACACCTTATAAAAAAGTTACTGTGATTTTAAAGCACAATTCTAGCAGCATTAAGATAAACTTGGAAATGTGATAAGGTTGTATTGGCAATTTAATAATTAAGGGATAGATTTATAGTTTGATAATCATAAGTCCCTTGACATACAAATATGCATGGCTAATTGTTGACTGTGGTCATTTTCCCTTATTGTTGCATGTGGTAGAAGGCAAAGCTTGGAGCTCTAGTGGGCTGCTTGTGGTGCTAAAGAAGCCAATCTAAAATTTAAAAGCAGTGGAGTTCATTAAAAATTGAAAACATAAATGGCCTTCCCTCGTGGCTTCTTATACTTTTTAGCTTTTTCATTGACATCCCTAACGTCTACGGTGACACCTATGCTCTCAGCAGGCATAACACTGCTCATCACTGAATCAGAGCATTTGTTAATATCTTTATGGTAAAAATATTTAAGCTCTATATTTGATTAGACCTGGGACAGAGTATCATCAAGAAGAAATAGCACACCCCAGAGAACCAGACATTTGTCTCATTTGCCCATTACCATCTAGTAGCCAGAAAAATGTTTCTGTTGGACCCCTCATATGGAAAATGCCACAGTTTTAACTTTTTCCTGCAGACATTTTACTCAGTTGTTTTACCTTTGATTCACATTTCATGCATTCAGCTTATTATTTTCTCCAAAACCTTTGAGCTAAAATGAAACTACAATATTTTAAAAATAGTGAGAAATGGATTATTCATAATTATACCTGACATAATAAAAGACATGAGCACCTGGGCAAAGTTCTGACATACTATGATATGTCTTGATAAGTCCAATTTATATGTAGTAAGTTAGAGATACGAAGAAAGAATATGGTATACACAGAACATAGTATACCTCCAAAGCCAGAGTGATTCTCCATGCATATTTGCAGCAGTAGAGAACATTGTTCAAATAATGGAACAAACAAATAGTTCATAGAAAAGCCAATGAGACTGAAGGAAAGATGGGTTGAAAGAAACAGTAACCAAGTATTTTTTCTTTAATAGCAATATTCAATACAAGTCAACCCTGCTTTAAGAGTTTACATAACTAGGTATATGCTATGCAAAGACCATAAAGGCTAAACCTTAGGTTTTCGACATGTCTAGATTTAGGTAGAAGACAGATGGAGGCTGGGCTTCCAGAGATCCACTGAAATATAAGCAGATATTGATTACCAGGTCTCAGCATTTCAAATATATTATCTTTTACTATCCCCCATAACAATAACAACAGGGAGCGAGCCATGATATTACCCAACCTACTGGACTTATGACACTGGAATCTAACCCAGGAAGCGGCAATCAGGGTCTCTTTCAAGAAATTTTAATTTGGACTGAGAGAGTTTGTAAATAGTGAGATCAAGTTCATTTTCTTCTTTGTGCTTTGTGGGACATAGCAAATCAGACTACAGGAAGAAAATTATGAAGCAGCTACACAGATCAGAACATGGATTAAGTGTCTAGGATCCTAACTGTTTTCCAGCATTAGGAATCCTTCCAGTGGCCTGACTGAAGATGCACAAAACAGAAATCTAAAACTGTGAAGCAGATGCATGGAACAGAACATGGATTAGGTGTCTAGGATCCTGACTGTTTTCCAGCATTAGGAATCCTTCCAGTGGCCTGACTGCATTCTTGTAAGGGAGAAACATTTTCCCACTTTGTAACATTAGCACCTGAAATCAAAATCACTTCTGTAAATACTATAACTTTTATGTGTCTATTAACTTCTAGTTAGTCCTGTCCATGTATAGCCACACCAGCTATATATGGTATTATATAGTGTGTTATCGTAGATTTTTACTTTTATTAGTAGTCTTACTTTGGGTGATTAGCTTTGGTAACAAGTAGCTTAGTAAAGAATATGATATAAGCTACCATGTCTACTTAATGGTGTTCAGCACATTTCTAAGTAAAACATGGTTTGAGGGAGTAAGCCCATAGTGATTTACATTTTTCCTTTTTAAAGAAAGTTTTCTGAATTTTCAAATTTTTTAAACTAAACATATATCACACAAATAATTAAAGAAAAATAATACAAAGTAAGTTATCACAGTCCTGTCCCTCCAAATGAAGAAATAGACATTATTCAGTAAGTACTAGACATTCTGAAAAAGAAAAAGGCTCACTGCAGTCATATCTGTGAATCTTAAGGAGCTAGAATTATTTAATAAATAAGATAATTTATTTATAACACCATGAACTATTACACATAAACTGCCAGAGAGGAAGAACAAAAGGATGAAAATATTAACTGTGGTATGATAAATAATGACTGCCAAAGGTATCTAATATCTAATTTCTGGAACCTATAATGTTACTTTATATGGTATAAAGGAACTTTGAAGATGTGATAAAGAAGAGTTTGAGACTGATAGATTATCCTGAATTATCAGGATGGGCCCTAAATGCAACTACATGGGTACTTATTAGGGAGGCAGAGGAAGATTTGAAACAGACAGAAGAGAGGAAGGCAATGACCCTGAAGCGAATATTGGAGTGACACAAATACAAGCCACAAAAAGCTGGAAGAGGCAAGGCATTGGTTTTTTCCTGCATCCTCTGTAGGGAGCACAACCCTTGTACATCCTGATTTTATCTGAGTAAAACTGATCTGGACTTCTAACTTTCAGAACTGTCAAAGAGTAGATTTTTGTTGTTTGGTAGTTTTAAGCCTTCCGGTTTGTAGTAATTTGTACCAGCTGATCTTGGAAATGAATGCAACAACCGAATATAACCAATAATGAATTATTGTCTTTTCTGAGACTTATTGAGCAACTGTTATGAACTGGGTGTTGTTATGCCAAGGGCTACAATATTATATGAAATATAAACCACT
Source organism: Alouatta palliata (assembly GCA_004027835.1). Classification (NCBI taxonomy): domain Eukaryota; kingdom Metazoa; phylum Chordata; class Mammalia; order Primates; family Atelidae; genus Alouatta; species Alouatta palliata. The sequence goes on from PVKV010037762.1 coordinate 7,164, forward strand.
CCTTCCTTGTCAGAACTTTCAGTACAGTGAGAATCAATTAATGGCACTAGGAAAGAAGACTACACCTTATTTATGCAACACATAAACTGCATCATTCAACAGTAACCAGGTGGGCTCAAAGCCCTGAGATTTTCTGCTACCTGATTGCTTGCGGCATCTCCTAGGACTGAAATGCTTAACTTGGCTTACTGATACAGCAAAGAGTATGTTTTGGTTGCTTACTTTGCCATGGGCTTTTTGCATGCATTATGTTCTAATGCTAATCCAAACCTTCAACCTAGGTACTATTATCCCTATTTTACAGATGACAAACCATTTACATTTACTTAACCATGTATCTCTGTTTGGTATTCGAATTACTACCATTATAAAACACCACAGACTAAAATTAGAACACAAATACAATGTAAACAAACATAAAAGTTATTAAAATTCTAGAAATAGTATGGTTCTGCTTCCATAAAAAGAACCAAATTTACTTTCAAGACTTTGACTGATTCATTCATCAAAGTGGTAAGTTTAATATTAAGTTCCAGAATAGCCATTGATATTTGTGTTGATTTAAACAAAATACTTTGTTGTAATAAATTATTATTGGATAATTTCAGGGTAACTACTAAATAATTATTCTGGTAATAAGCAAATATAAGGCTGAAATTAGATAGAGTTCATTATTAGTCCTCAGAATCACAGTCTAAATTATTTGGGCTTCGTATGGCAAATTAAGGCAATAATACAAAGGTTTATTTTTTCTTAATACAATTTCTAAGGAACAAAATACTATTTAAATGTGTATCATAATGTGATGCATTCTACATGTTCCATGGCTTCAAAAACAGAGCAAATGAATACCAAATCCTAATAAAATATTTGGGAAAATATACACAACACTGCAGTGTGTATGTGTGTGTGCACATGCACATGTGTTTGTGTGTCTCAGGTGTTCACAGAAACAGTCATGAGTTTTTATGTTTGGAATAACACTATGGGATTAAGGATAACATCTCTAGACTCATGGTGATGACTGAGTGATGTAATACACGTAAAGTACCCTTGAATAATGCCTGGAGCATGTTTAGGTCATGAGAAATGTTAGAAACCATTGCAATATATAAAATAATAATTTAATGTTCATTATAAAAAATACCTTACCTAATATCAATAACCACTGTATGTATTATCTGCTGTAATTCCACACAAATGTTTAGTATGGGCTAGTTTGTTTTCTAATGGACTATTTGACTGCCCCACAAGCAGCATCAGCTTTAGAATTCAGTTTAATTTAAAACCTAGCTGATTTATTAGCTGAATAAACTTGGGCAACTTAAATAAATTTCTGATTATTAATATGTTCATCTTAAAATAGAGACTATATTATACAGCAACACTTTGAACATTAAGTACTAGTATGGTACCGTGTTGATGAAGTGCCTTGGGGATTTGGTAATTAAAAACTATTACTACCACCACTACTACCAACAACGGCAAATCATCCGGTCTCCAGTGAAAACACAGTATGCTTATTTGTTAAATGCATATGGTCATTTTTCAACACAAATACAATAAAATTTTCAGCTAGTGAAGATTGTAATCTATGCCCTTTACATAAAAAATATTCCCCTCAGCAAAGACCACCGGGAGACATCCATAAAAGGTTTTGACAAACACTCTTTAAAATACCGTTCACTTAAATCTTTCTCTAAGATCAGACAAATATGCACAACACCTCATAATATACCCTGTAGATAAGGGATGAAATCTTCTAGACATGAATTTCAACCAGTACAGGAAACCAATCTCCACTGTAACATAATCATAAACTATTATTTTTCCCCCTGTTCCTTTTTCATGAATACAGTTCTATTTCTGAAAGATTGTTAATATATTTCACATTATTATAATTGCTCATAACTACTTTCCTTTGGCCAAAATATATCATGATTTGCATAATTCTATCATGGGATTTACCACATTGCATCTTGCATTTCTTTTTGCCTGTCTTTCTTCTCCAGTAGATTTGGAGCATTTTGAAGGCAAGAACCAAATGACAGCTTCAATTTTGTTCCCAAACCACATAATATACCTGACATGCAATAACTGTTTAATAATGTTATTGGATGACTGAACAAAGGATTCTTTGTGCTGAAGCCACATATAAGAGTTTACTCCTTGTCTTGCATGACAGACATCAAAAATCTAATATCAATTCCACTGTTTCTCTTATTCATTTTCAACTGCTTTTAATGTATGACTCCAAAACCTATCTCAACTATTATTCCTCTCATATCACTTACTTTTATTATCCACACTTATTTTTTGAGTGACAACAAAAAGTGTTAATTTAGATAAATATTTATGTATTTATTTTCAACTTTATTTTTGATGCAGGGGGTACATGTGCAGGTTTGTAACCCGGGTATACTGCATGATGCTGAGGCTTGGGGTAAAAATGATTCTGTCTCCCAGGTACTGAGCACAGTACTCAAAAGTTAGTTTTTCAGTCCTTTCTCCCTTCTCCACCTCTGCTTCAAATAGTCCCCAGTTTCTATTGTTGCCATATTTATGTCCCTGAGTACCCAATGTTGACTTCTCACTTATGAGTGACATCATGTGGTATTTGGTTTTCTGTTCCTGCATCAATTCACTTAGGATAATGACCTCCAGGTGCATCCACATTGCTGCAAAAGACATCAATTCATTTTCTTTATGGCTCTGTGATATTCCACGATATATATGTACCACATTTGCTTTATCAGATCCACTGTTGCCGGTCATATAGGTTGATTCTATGTCTCTGCTACTGTGAACAGTACTACAATGAACATCCAGATGCACATCTTTTTTTTGGTAGAATTATTTCTATTACTTTGGTTATATACCAGTGAGGGGATTTGCTGGGTAGAATGGTCATTCTGTTTCAAGTTCTTTGAGAAATCTCCAAACTGCTTTCCACAATTGTTGAACTATTAAATAATTTATATTTCTACTAATAGTGTATAAGCATTCCCTTTTCTCTGCAAACTTCCAGCGTCTGTTCTGACTTTTTAATGATAGTCATCTGACAGGTGTGAGGAAGTATCTCACTGCAGTTTTGATTTGCATTTCTCTAATTATTAGTGATGTGAAGCATTTTTTCATATACTTGTTTGCTGCTTGCATGTCTTCTTTTGAGAATTGTCTGTTCATGTCTTTTGCCCATTTATTAATGCAATTTTTGTTCTTGTCAATTTGTTTAAGTTACTTCTAGATTCTGGGTATTAGACCTTAGACAGATGCATAGGTTGCATATTTTTTCTGCCATTATTCAGGTTTCCTGTTTATTTTATTGATAGTTTCTTTTGCTGTGCAGAAGCTCTTTGGTTTAATTAGGTCACACTTGTCAGTTATTATTTTGTTGCAATGGCGTTTGAATTCTTAGCCGTAAATTATTTCCCAAGACCAATGTCCGGAATGGTGTTTTCTAGGCTTTCTTCCAGGATTTTTTTTTTTTTTTTTTTTTTTTTTTTGAGACAGGGTCTCACTCTGTCACCCAGGCTGGAGTGTAGTGGCACAATCACAGCTCACTGCAACCTCTGCCTCCCGGGTTGAAGCAATTCTTGTGCCTCAGCCTCCTGAGTACCTTAGATTACAGACGTACACCACCACGCCTGGCTAATGTTTTTATATTTTTGGTAGAGATAGTGTTTCAGCATGTTGACCAGGCTAGTCTTGAATTCCTGACCTCAAATGATCTGCTGCCTTGGCCTCCCGATGTGATGGGATTATAAGTATGAACGACCATGCCCAGCCTTCTTCTAGGATTCTTATAGTTAGATGTCATAGATTTAAATCTTTAATCACCTTAATTTTTGTACACGGTGAAAGATATGCATATAGTTTCATTCTTTTGCATATGGCTAGCCAGCTATTCAAGCACCATTTATTGAATAGGGTCTCTTCTTATTATTGCTTGGTTTTTGTAAAAGATCAGATGGTTGGACGTGTGTAGCTTTATTTATGGGTTCTCTATTCTATTCTATTGCCTATGTGTCTAGTATTTTATTTCTTCTTCATTTATGAAACTTAAATTGGCAGGATATGAAATTATTGGTTGGAATTTCTTTTCTTTTGTGAGGCCGAGCTAAGTGGATCACTGGAGGTCAGAAGTTCAAGACCAGCCTGGCCAACATGGTGAAACCCTGTCTCCACTAAAATTATAAAAATTAGCTGGGCGTGATGGTGCACACCTGTAATCCCAGCTACTCGGGAGGCTGAGACAGGAGAATAGCTTGAAACCAAGAGGCAGAGGTTGCAGTGAACCGACACCATGCCAATGCACTTCAGCCTGGGCCAAAGAGTGGGATTACATCTCAAAAAAAGAAAAACTGAAAAAGTCCCCCAATCTGTACTGGCTTGTAAGGTTTCTGCTGAAATATCCACCATTAGCCCCATGGGCTTCCCTTTGTATGTGATCCGACCTTTTTCTCTAGCTTCCTTTAAGATTTTTTCTTTAGCATTGACCTCAGACAGTCTAGTGACTATATCCCTTTGTGATGTTCATTTTGTACAGTATCTCACAGGTGTGTATTGGATACCTATTTTTCTAGCAAGATTAAGAAAGTTTACTTGAATAACTCCTTTGAATATATTTTCCAGGTTGTTAATTTTTCCCTTTATCTCTCAGGAATGGTAATAACTCATAGGTTTGGTCACTTTACACAGTTCCATATTTCTCAAATACTTTGTTCATTTTTCTAAATTATGTATTTTTTAAATTTTTGTCTGACTGGGTTAGTTCAAAAGGCTGGTCTTCAAGCTCTGAAATTCTTTATCTTGCTCTAGACTATTGACAATGTTTTTGATATTATGTTGAAATTACTTGTTAGTTTTTCAATTCCAGAAGCTGTGACTGATTTCTTTTTAAGACGTTTATCTCGTCCTTTATTTTCTGAATTGCTTTAGAAGTTTATTTGTGTTGCTTTTGAACATTTTCTTGGATCTCACTGAGCTTCCTAGCAATTCATGCTTTGAATTCGTTATTGGTCATTTCTGAGTTTTCATTTTGGTTAGGAATCACTGCTGGAGAACCAGTGTAATCATTTGGTGGTGTCACTACATTCAAATTTTTCATAATGCCAGAATTCTTGTGCTGCTTCTTTATCATCTGGAAATGTTGGTATTGATGCTTTGAGTGACTCTGAGACAGTTTCAGATCATGGATGAGGTCTTCACAAATTTTGGTCGGATATAATTTCTCAGGCACCTTTTAATAAGGCATTCAGCCTATTTCATGTTCTATCAAGTCCTGATCCTGCTCTCCATGTTGAGTTTAATTTTTTGACATACCACACTGTCTTTATAATAAATGGGATAGAATAATAGATTGATCATGCTTGTCCAGGTGGAGTGGCTCATGCCAGCAATCCCAGGACATTGGGAGGCCAAGGCAAGAGGATTACTTGATCCCAGAAGTTTGAGGCTAGTAAACTGATCACACCACTGCAATCCTGCCTGGGGGACAAAGTGAGACCAGTTCTGTAGCCCTTGAAGTTGAAGATCAAAGCACTGGGAGATTCAGTATCTGGTGAGTATCACTTGCCTGTTTGTAGACAGCCTTCTCTCAGTGTCTTCATATGGCAGGCAGAAGGGGCAATAAATATTTATTTAATGAACTGAGCATGACTGCCTTAGATTCATACCTTTGTTCACACAGCTGTTTTAACGTCAGAAAATCCAAGTTTATTTGAAATTTTGTCTTGGCTATAAAAGCAGCAACATGATGTTTTAGAAAACAATAAAACTTTATTGTAACCAACAAAGAACAACGTTTTTGTTATCTATTAGCATAAATGTCTAAATATCTTTATGGCAACAAAGAAAAAAGTTGAGTGGACACTTACTGTTCAATTTTTTTCTTGTCTAGTAACATATAATACAGGAATAACTTATAGACTATAAGTATGATTAAATAAATATTAATAAATTATTTATTGTAAGCACTATGTATAAAATAATAAATAATAAAAGCAAACAAAAATATTATATACACATAACCATGCCATATACAAACAGTTGAGGTTTTTCTACCTATCAAGTAATTTGGGAAAATTGTTTTCTTTACTTATGTGTAACTAATATTTATCTACAAATAGATAACTTTCCCATAAATCCATATGCTTATTTTACCACATTTGCTTTAACATTGATATAAGAGAAATAAAGAACTAAAATACTTTTTATTTCAAAATATACTCCTAAAATAGAATATAGTGTTTCCCTTCAAACAGAAATTTGATTAAAATAGACAGAAAAATCCTTAGCAAAATATTTTTAAAATAGAATTTAACAATTTATAAAAATATTATACACCAAGGGGTTCAATGCAGGGATGCAAGGTTGGTTCAATATTGAAAAATGTATTATAGTTCTTTATGGTGGAGGCTAAAAAGAAAAATTGTATTATCTTTATTGATTAGAAAAATCAAATGACAAAATTCAACATCCATTCACAAAAACTCCCAGAAAAACAGAAATAGAGGGGAACATCATCAATCAATAAAAGGATCTACAAAACACCTGCTGGTAACATTATTTTTAATTGGGGAGGGGGAGTGAATGGTGTTCCACTAAGACTGGAAATAAGGCAAGCATGTCCATTCTCACCACTATCATTCGATGTAAGACTGGAAGTTCTATTTAGGGAAATAAAGCAAGAAGAGGAAATAAAAGACATACAAATCAGAAAGAAGTAAAGCTGTTACTATTTGCAGATGACTTGATAATACAGAAAATTCATGTGGTTGCTAAAGGCTGGGAAAAATGGGGAGATGTTGGTCAAAGGATTCAACATTTCAATTATGCAGAATAAGTTCTGCAAATCTACTATATAGAATGGAGACTAAAGTTAATAATTATATATTGTATATTAGAAAATTGCTAAGAGAGTAGATCTTAATGTTCTCACAGAACACACAAAATATAAATGTGAGATGATGGACTTGTTAATTAGCTTGATTGTGATAATCATCTCAGAGCATATACATGCATCAAAACATCATCTTGTACACCTTAAATATACATATATAGTCAATTATACTTCAATAAAGCAGAAGACATACAAATTAGCTGTATTTTTATATAGTAACAAAGAATACATGGATGCTAAAATAAAAAATAAAATGCCTCCAGATTTTTTAATGATCGCCATTCTAACTGGCGTGAGGTGGTATCTCAATGTAGTTTTGATTTGCATTTCTCTAATGACCAGTGATGATGAGCATTTTTTCATATGTTTGTTGGCTTCATGTATGTCTTCTTTTGTAAAGTGTCTGTTCATATCCTTCGCCCACTTTTGAATGGGCTTGTTTGTTTTTTTCTT
>PVKV010037763.1:0-14518 GCA_004027835.1 Alouatta palliata
TGTGCTGCACAGTGGGTGTGCACAGTGGCCATGGTGTGCACAGTGGCTGTGGGTGTGCATGGTTTCTGTGGGTGTGCTGCACAGTGGGTGTGCACAGTGGCCATGGTGTGCACAGTGACTGTGGGTGTGCTGCACAGTGACCATGATGTGCACAGTGGCCATGGTGTGCACAGTGGCTGTGAGTGTGCATGGTTTCTGTGGGTGTGCTGCACAGTGGGTGTGCACAGTGGCCATGGTGTGCACAGTGACTGTGGGTGTGCTGCACAGTGACCATGATGTGCACAGTGGCCATGGTGTGCACAGTGGCTGTGAGTGTGCATGGTTTCTGTGGGTGTGCTGCACAGTGGGTGTGCACAGTGGCCATGGTGTGCACTGTGGCTGTGCTGCACAGTGGCCATGGTGTGCATGGTAGTGGGTGTGCACGGTACTAGGCGTGCAGTGTCTGTGGGTGTGCACTGTGGTAGGTGTGCCCAGTGGGTGTGCAGTGTCTGGGTGTGCACAGTGACCATGGTGTGCATAGTGGCTGTGGATGTGCTGCATAGTGTGCACAGTGGCCGTCAGTGTGCACGGTAGTGGGTGTGCATGGTGCTGGGCATGCAGTGTCTGTAGGTGTGAACTGTGGTAGGTGTGTACTGTGTGGGTGTGCACAGTGACCATTGGTGTGCATAGCAGCTGTGGGTGTGCTACACAGTGGGTGTGCACTGTGGTAGGCGTGCACAGTGGGTGTGCAGTGTCAGTGTGCACATTGGGTGTGCACAGTGGTGGGTGGGCACAGTGGCCATGGGTGTGTGTGTGCATGATGCTGTGCATGCAGTCTGGGTATGCACCATGATAGGCATGCACAGTGGCCGTGGGTGTGCACAGTGGCTGTGGGTGTGCACAGCAGGTGTGCTGCACAATGGCTGTGGGTGTACACTGTGGTAGGTGTGCAGTGTCTGGGTGTGCACAGTGATAGGCGTGCACAATGGTTGTGCACAGTGGCCATGGGTGTGCACATTGGTGGGCGTGCAGAGTCTGGGTGTGCATAGTGTCTGTGGGTGGGCATGGTAGTGGGTGTGCTGCACAGTGTCTGTGGGTGTGTGCAGTGGCAGTAAGTGTGCACCATGGCGGGTGTGCAGTATCTGTAGGTGTACACTTTGGTAGGTGTGCACAGTGGGTGTGCACATTGGCCATGGGTGCGCAAAGTGGCCGTGGGCATGCATAGTGGCTGTGGGTGTACATAGAGGTGGGTGTGCATGGTGTCTGTGGGCATGCATAGTGGTGGGTGTGCATGGTGTCTGGGTGTGCATAGTGGTGGGTGTGCATAGTGGTGGGCGTGCATGGTGTCTGTGGGTGTGCATAGTGATGGGCGTGCATGGTGTCTGTGGGTGTGCATAGTGATGGGCGTGCATGGTGTCTGGGTGTGCATAGTGGTGGGCGTGCATGGTGTCTGTGGGTGTGCATAGTGGTGGGTGTGCATGGTAGGCGTGCTGCACAGTGTCTGTGGGTGTGCACAGTGGCTGTGAGTGTGCATGGTGGTGGGCTTGCACAGTGACCTTGGGCATGCAGTGTCTTGTTCTGCTGGAGTGCTGGTGGCATGGTGTCCACAGGCTGGCTGAGCACTGGCAGCTCCTGCGGTGAGTGTTGCTTCCTGCCCGATGAGACTTCTTTGGTCTTGCTGCTCCTCCCTTGGTTGAGGTTTTCTGGAGCCCTGAGCGCCCTCGCTCTGAGCTCAGCACTGTTGTCTGTGAGAAGAAGCTGCATCAGGCTCTGGTGACATATACTTCACCCTGCCCAGCCCCAGTAACTGCTGTGGACCAGGTAGCAAGAAGATTGCCCTGAATGGCGCCAGGAGCAGGACCGGTGGCTGGGGCTCCATGCTTGGGGTGTCTGGCTCTTTCATTAGGTGATGGCTTCACTGATTCACTCTGGTTCGCTCCCCTTTTCCTGTTTCTGGGGCTTTTCCTTGCCTGGCCACCTGATCAAACGACTCTTGTATGTGATGTGATTCACACAAGTGCTTCTGACTTAAGCCCAGAATCTGCCTGCCACTTGTGTCATGCCTGTGATCCCAACACTTCAAGAGGCCCAGGCTGGAGGATGGCTTGAGCCCAGGAATTCGAGGCTGTAGCGAGCTATGATCATGCCACTGCACTCCAGCCTGAGTGACAGAGCAAGACTCTTGCCTCTAAATAAAATATAAAATGAAATACGTAAAATAAAAACTAAAATAAATCCAGCAACTCAGAACCCCTGGGAAGTGTAGGCTGAGGTGCCCCAGTCAGAGGTGGAGGCAGCTACATTGAATGGTATTTTTTTCCCCCCAAGATGGAGTCTTGCTCTGTCGTCCAGGCTGGAGTGCAATGGTGTGTTCTCAGCTTACTGCAACCTCCACTTCCCGGGTTCAAGCGATTCTCATGCCTCAGCTTCCTGAGTAGCTGGAATTACAGGTGCAGGCCACCACACCCGGCTAATTTTTTGTATTTTAGTAGAGATGGGGTTTCGCCATGTTGGCCAGGCTGGTCTTGAACTCCTGACCTTGTGATCTGCCCACCTCAGTCTCTCAAAGTGCTGGAATTATAGGCATGAGCTTCCGCACCCAGCCTGAATGGTATTTCTGAGAAGAGGGACCTTGGCAAACAATCTTATGTATGGAGTCAAGTGAGGACGCACACGCTCTCTGTGACCTCACAGATGACCTTGTTGCCCAGCACAGGGCTGCAGAGACCTGGCCTGACAGGCCTCCTCCGCCGGGCGCACAGCACCCTCCTTCGCCTTCTGTGACTTCTTTGTGACAGTCACACTGGGATATAGAGAGACCCCTACTGGCGCATATTTCCCTTCTGTTTGGATCTCGTGACTTGGCCACTAAGGAAAATACTTAGTAAGCAATATACATTCACCGTAAACCAACTAGAAAATACAGGCAGGCAGCATGAAGAGATCGTTGGGAGTCGTGCCACCTGGTGGAGATTTGCGCATAACCGCCTTGTGCCTGCACTGCCTGCCACAGCCTGCCTACCAGCTGAGCTCACCCTGTGGGCCCGCGGGGCCTGTGACTTGGAAGTGAGATTAAGAGTGAGGAAGTTTCCTTCCGAGCCTGTGAGGTGCCGACTCCCTTCACGTGGTGGTCCCCTTTTAGTTGCTGCCGTGACAACTCAGGCGTCTTGGACTCAGCTGTGGCCACGACAGCGGATTCCCTAGACAGATGTCCCGGTTGCCGTTTTGTTGTGGGATGAGAGCAGGCGTGTCACGATTGCGTCTTTGGTATGGGATCGGAGCAGGCACGGTTGCAGCTTTGGTATGGGATCGCAGCAGGCACGGTTGCGTCTTTGGTATGGGATTGGAGCAGGGGCATCACGGTTGCAGCTTTGGTATGGGATCGGAGCAGGCGCGTCACGGTTGCCCCTTTGGTATGGGATCGCAGCAGGGGCGTCACGGTTGCCCCTTTGGTATGGGATCGGAGCAGGGGCGTCATGGTTGCCCCTTTGGTATGGGATCGGAGCAGGGGCATGGTGGAGCTGGAGGGTTAGCCACGTCTTTTGCTGTTTCAGACTCTGGCCTGTAGTCGGGATCTGAGGATCTGAGGTCACAGGTCCTCCCCTTTCAAGCAGTGGCCAGCAGGAAAGGCAGACCCCTGCTCTGGGCGGACCATCTGCCCGGTCTTACGGCCCAGGTCTGCCGGCAAAGGGCCATCCTCTCCATGTCTCAGTTTCCCCTTGTGAATGAGGCTGATAGTGGGGCCCACCTCCTAAGGTGGCTGTCAGGATTCAGTGGGACCCCATATAGGGTGGATTCTGGTTCTTGGGGCGTAGCAAGTGTCACTGGATACAGCAGTGCCTCTGCCTTACCAGGGAAGGCTCTGTGTGGGCATGTCTACCTGGGTGTAGACGGATGGGTAGGAGTTTCCTGGTGTGAGCAGGCAGGACAAGTGTGTGTGTGTTGTAACAACACGGCGTGTTTGGACTTGGGAGCCCGTGAGTGCTGCCTCGGGGGAAGGTTACCGCCTCTCAGCCGAGATTATCTCGGTTGCAAACAACAAAAGTCAGTGATTTGCTGGTAACCAGAGTGTGGAGGTTGGGCTGGTTTTAGGTGAGGCTGACCCATTGGCAAGGCAGTGTCGCCAGGGATCCAGCCTCCCTGGCATTAGCCTCATCCTAGGACTAACTCCCCTCGTGACCTCGAGATAGTAGCCATCAGTTCTAGTAGTGAGGAAGGTCTTTGCCCCCATTAGAAGAGTGTCCTTGTTCAAGGGACTTTCCTACCGAAAGCTAAGACTTGCTGTGACTACCTGAAGCAGGCCCCACGGCCCTCCCCGAGTGGAGGGTGCTGGAGAGGGCTTCGGGCTCAGCCTAGATTGCCTGCCCTGCCATTGGCAGCTAGACACCAGGGCTGCTGGGGAAGGCCCTGGAAAAACCTTCGGGGCGGTTCCTGAGTGCCGGCGCCACCTGCTGCCGGGTTCCAGTAGTGCGCTGTTTCTTCAGGTCATGCTCCCTAGGTATGTGGCTGTAAGATACCTCTCTTTTCTTCTTGTCAAACTTAGGACAGCAGAAACAAATCGACCCGGAAACATTCAAAGATTTCTACAACTGCTGGAAGGAGACAGAAGCAGAAGCTCAGGAGGTCAGTCTGCCATGGCTGGTGATGGAACACCTGGATAAAAACGAGTGTGTGTATAAGTTGTCCAGCTCCGTCAAGACGAACCTAGGCGTTGGCAAGATCGCCATGACCCAGAAACGCCTGTTCCTCCTAACGGAAGGCAGGCCCGGCTACGTGGAGATTTCCACCTTCAGAAATATAGAGGTAAGCGCAGCACAGCATGTGGTGCCGGACCCCCCCGTGTTTAGGAGGCAGATGGCCGGAGCGGGCCCTGAGCTCTCTGCCAGCCATGCCAAGTACCAGCTGCAGCCCTTCTGCAAACCACCTGCCTTCCTGTCCCCCAGTTTGCTCATCTGTAAAGCAGGAATAAGGCTGACACCTTCTCAGTGGGTGGTGTGGATTGAACAGATTACATATGGAACATGCTTAGAAGAGTAACTGATTTTCTAACTGACCTTCATCTGGGAGGCACGAAGTAAGAAGCAGTGCAGGCTCACATTCTAATTAGGGATAGTAGATGCGTGAGTTCATCCATGAATATTCACTGAGAAACTGCCGTGTGCCAGCCGTGGTGAGCTATAGTAGTTCACATTTTCTAGTCACGTTCGTACCTGGTTCATATAAAACATAACACGGTTATTTTATAACAAAAAATCTTTGAACAGTTTTTGTTTTTGTTTTTTGAGACGGAGTCTCACTCTGTTGCCTAGGCTGGAGTGCAGTGGAGCAATCTGGGCTCACTGCAACCTCTGCCTCCAGGGTTCGAGCAATTCCCTCAGCCTCCCTAGTGGCTGGGATTATAGGCGCATGCCACCACGCCGGACTAATTTTTATATTTTTAGTAGAGATGGGGGTTTCACCATCTTGGTCAGGCTGGTCTTGAACTCCTGACCTTGTGATCCACCCGCCTCGGCCTCCCTAAGTGCTGGGATTACAGGTGTGAGCCACAATGCCAAGCCTCTTCAAACAGTGTTAACATTATACTTTAAAAGTAGTCATTTTCCCTGTCGAGGAAATCGGAATTTCATCCTGATTCACCTTACGCCTTATAGTTGTTTTCCCAAATTTAAGGGGACTGTAAGAGGCGTGTCAGATACGCAAATGTTTTTTTTGTTTGTTTGTTTTGAGACGGAATTTCGCTCTTGTTGCCCAGGCTGGGGTGCAATGGCTTGATCTCCGCTCACTACAACCTCCGCCTCCTGGGTTCAAGCGAGTCTCCTGCCTCAGCCTCCTGAGTAGGTGGGACTACAGACATGTGCCACCACGCCCAGCTAATTTTGTATTTTTAGTAGAGACAGGGCTTCTCCATGTCGGTCAGGCTGGTCTTGAACTTCTGACCTCAGGTGATCCCCCCTCGGCTTCCCAAAGTGTTGGAATTACAGGCGTGAGCCACCACGCCCGGCCAGATATGTGAATGTTTGATGTGATCAGCTGCTGAGTAGTCATAGAAGCTGGAAAGGCAGTCAAGCCACAGCGGCAACCCATAGTACATGCTCAGCCAGTAGATCTACTTCTGGCTGTTTTCTTTCAGTTTATTTTTTTTCCACACCTGCTTTGCCAGACATCCTTCTAGAATTCCAAAGAAAGGTAAATAAGTACCAGGAAAGGGAGATGGAAGTTAAAAAAGAGAGTAAGAAATATTTCAGGATGTGAAAGAATGCACTGCCTTGAGACACGGTGGACGAGTCCAGCTGTGTGGATGGGTGTACCTGTTCCCATGGGAATGCTGTCCCTTGCCCGGGGCCATGCCCTCTGCATGCTGGCAGGGTGCGTGCCTGTAGTCCATCTGCCCTCATTCCAGAGCCCGCTCTGCTGCTTTCTGGTTAATCCACGTGTTCTCTGAGTGTGACGTTCTAACTCTTTTCTTTTCTGCCTCTGCAGGAGGTCAGGAGCACCACCATTGCGTTTCTGCTTCGGAGAATACCCACCCTAAAAATCAAAGTGGCATCCAAGAAAGAAGTCTTTGAGGCCAACCTGAAAACCGAGTGTGACCTCTGGCACCTGATGGTGAAGGAGATGTGGGCTGGGAAGAAGCTGGCCGATGACCACAAGGTGGGAGACACGGGTCCCCTCTGCCGTTTGCTGTGGCTGCCTCAGGGGCCTCTCGCCACTGCGGGTCCTGTGGGTGCTCAGCTGTGAGAGCTTGGGCTCGGGTCCAGGTGCCCTAAGCAGAGGAAGTTCGTCAGACACCATCTTGGCAGAAGCGCTGAAGGTGTCGTGGTCTGTGTGGCCCAGCAAGAGGCCTCCTGGCACCAGGAAAGGGTGTGATGAGAAAATGCAGGGCAGGCTGGGCAGGTGTGGGCTCTCCACTGCCCACTCCAGGCTGGCGCCATCCACACTCACAGGCCGGAGTTGGGTGTTTTGGGCTGCCCTGCTCTGAGTGACTCTTCATGGTCACGGGATTTGGAATTTGGCAGGTGTAGTACTGTATTCCTCCCACAGGGTTAAGATGATTTTCTAGGGATTGTTGTACCTTCATTTACTTTGGGCCAAATTGATGGCTTTGATATCAAATGACAATTGCATAGGGAACCACGGGCGGTGGTGTGTGGGGACATCTGTGCTGCTCAGTGGCGGGATGAGATGGAAGATGCCTTAGAAAATGGCAAAGACTCTGGATGGGGTACTCATACCAAGGGCATAGTTCATCCAGCTATGAAGAGGGGCACAGCCCCACTCATCCTCAGAACTGCCGGGGACGATGGCACCCCACAGTGGTGGTGCTGGGAGGAACAGACCGGGCTGCTGTTACTACAGAAAGTTTCCAGTCACAAGGCGGAGGGCAACTGGGTCCTTTCTGAGATTCCAGTGCCCTGTGGCTTCTGGCCCAGCCATCTGATGCTATACTCATTGGCTTATGTAGCATAAACCAGCATAGCCAAACCAAAGCCCTGGGCCCCGGGACTGTCTTTGTAGGTAGAGTTTTATGGGAACACAGTCCTGCCCGTGTGTTTATGAAGTGTCCCTGGGTGTTCCCATGCTGCAGGAGCAGGCAGACGAGATTGGCCAGAAAGCCTGAAATGCCTCCTCCTAGCCCCTTCTAGAAAACACTGGCTGACCCCTGGTATAAACAATTAATGTTTGTCTTAACTAAGAGAAAAAATATATGACATAAAATTCAAATTCATCAGCAATTTAAACTCTTCCTGTTGCTTTGAAAAAATGCATTCTGGAAGGATTGTTCTGTGTGATGGGACCAGCTCTCCAGTGAATGGATCTTAGTGATTCTTGCTGTTGTGAAACGCATGTGTTTCTGTCCTAGGACCCGCAGTACGTCCAGCAGGCGCTGACCAACGTCTTGCTGATGGATGCCGTCGTGGGCACGCTGCAGTCACCGGGCGCCATCTACGCGGCCTCCAAGTTATCTTGCTTTGATAAGATGAGGCACGAACGTAAGATAAGCAGATGTTATCTGGTCGCTGTTTGTTTTGTTGCAGAACCAAGCCCAGATCTCTGCTTTGTCTTTTATTCTTGTAATTCACTTTTGAATCGCGCATGTTGTCCAGCAGCTTCCTTCCTTCACTGCATGACGCACCTCGGAGCCCCTCGCTCATCCTCCAGCTGAGGCACCTCGTGGCTTTCGCTCCAGGCTTTCATCCGGCTAGTGCTCCAGGGCACACTGCAAGCATTTGTGGTGGTTCTTAGCTGCAAACAACAGCCTTTCCTCGGGCTCACTGAAGCAGAGTAGAGACCAGTGGGAGGCTGTGGAGCGGCTCTTGGATTCTCTGATGGGAGAGAGCGGTGTCTGGAGCTTGCAGTTAGGAACACACCCGTTGAGAACCTCTGCACAGCTAGCCTGTGGACGGATGGGGTTCACCGCTGCGTGGGTGAGGAGAGGCCCCGAACGTCAGGATCCACCTTTTTCCTGATTGGGTCAGCTTCACCAGACAGGAATCTGCGGCCCGTCCTGTAGAGTTGCATCTGGTGCTCCCATATTGGAAGCCATAGAGGCTGGTGCTGGACTTGTGTTTCTTCTTGTGAGAGGTGCTTTTCAAGCCTAGGGTTTTCTGGTCTTTGTGTGGCCGAGTGATAGACATTGTTTGGGTGAAGGGCATTTGGTCTGTCCCTTCCTCAGTGAGTGGGCATGAGCATGGCTTCTGCTTCGTGGCTGTGGTGACCAGTGCTGCTGTGGACATCTGTGTTCATTTCCCCTGGGCATAGATCTGGCCGACTGGCTTTTTCAAAGGTTGTCCCGGAATTAGGAACAAACCCCATTTATGTGTTTATTTGCTTGGGCACAGTTTGCTTTCTTTGTGGCATCTGTCACCAACTGCAGGGCCTCTGCCACTTTCTGGGCACAGAATCCCTCTCCCAGGTGACCCAGGGGGCCCTTGAGCTGTAGCAGCAGCCGGCAGGCTCAGGTGCCTGTGTCCCCGTGAGGCCGGCTGAGTGGCTTGAAGGAGCTTTTGTCCTACAGTCCTGGAACCAGACCTTGATTGCTCTTTTTTTTCTCTTGGGAACAAAAATCAAATAAATCTCCTACTTCAGCTGTTGATCTCATTCCAAACTCATGGCTAATCTGTGTTGAGCGTTTATAGGAAAGCCTTCTAACGCCTCTGTCCGCAGTGCGTGACGGCAGGGGAAGGGCCCCAATGCCAGTGTCGCTCGGTGTGGTGCGCCGGCTCCTGCTCCCTTGTTACAAATCTGGAAACATTTTCATGTGTGTAAAGTGTGATGAGGTCACACTCATGGCACATGAGCCTAAGCTTAATTTAATAGCTTATGGTCAACTCATGATGGAAGGTCTCAGACTGTACGGAATGAAATAATAACCAAAGATGCCATAATCTGAGGCAGCAGCTGAAGAGGCATTGGGTGCGGCCAGCTGGCTTTCCCACAGCCCGGCGTAGCCCGCCAGCCCCTCGCGGAGTCCTGGCTGACCTCCTGCTGACGGTGTGATCTTGAGTAGATCACCACGTCAACGCGTGTCAGTTTCTTCATCTTTCTTTTCTCAAAATGGGGATAATGGGACCAGTCTCGTTGGGTTGTCATGAGAGTAATAAAATGATGGAAAAGAAGCACTTAAGGGGCAGGCCCTGGATGGCAGGGACTGAGGGAATCCATGGATGCGGGAGATCGAGGCGCCCCAGGGGCCCGGGCAGGAAGGAGGGGCTGTGTCAGAGCAGGCTGGCCCCACGTGCCCAGGCAGGAGGCCGCTCTAGGGTTTGCCTGGAAACGTGGGTTGGATTAGATTGGATAGCAAGAGAGGAGTGTTAGGACATCCTGGGGAGCAGTGGTTTTGCACCCACTCCCTGCGGAGAGGCATCTGGCAGCGCCTGGGGAGACCTGTGGTGGTGCGTGAGGTGCTGCTGGCATCTCGTGATGCTCTGTGTCCCACTGCACACAGGATGCCGGGCATTTGCCCACAGCCAGGCTCATCTGGCCCAACATGCCCCGGTTCTAGGTTGGGAAGCTGCACGCATGGGTTAGTGTCTGGATTTCATCTTGGGAAGATTTCATTATTGAGGGAAATTTGATGTCTGTGCTTTGCTGGTGTTGTGTGATGTTTGGGTATGGCCAGAGAGCAGATCGGATGGCTCAGGAGCAGAGAAGAAGGCTGTGTTTAAAGAAAGGCAGTGCGAGGCACAGGGGCATGGAGACGTGGTGTGGACATGGGTGGGGGATGCTCCTGGCCACACGCTCGTGCGGCAGCCAGGAAAGGAGGCTGAGGGCGCGTGGCTTTCCTTTAGTGCCCGGGGCCCAAGAGAGCTTCGTCTTCATAAATGATGAAGTTTTGCCTGCAGGCTGGTATTCTGCAGAAGTCAGAGCGCGTGGGGCTGTGGGATTGCGTCTGTTTCCTCGAGCCTGCAGCAGTGATGCTCCACACATCTTGTCTTTCAGTGCCCATGGCGCTTCCGAAGACAACCTTGGAAACTTTGAAGCACAAAATCAACCCCTCGGCGGGTGAGACGCTCCCACAAGCGGTGGACGTGCTGCTGTACACTCCCGGTGAGGCCCCTCTCCCGCCCCTCGCTGCTAGCTCTCAGACCACCTGATGAGCTCAGGTTTGGGTTCAGGGTCAGCCCTGAAGTGAGAGGGGAGCCAGTGTCATGGGGTAAGTGGGGACAAGGAGCCTGCTGCTTTCTGAGGTGAAGTGCTGAGTGACAGGTGTGCAGCTGGCGTGACTGCTCCATGGACTCAGCCTCACGGTGCCCAGAGCCAGTAGCCGTAGGGGGATGGAAACGGGGCCAGCACTTGAGCTCCCCCCAGTGCCACCATCCCTCACCTTCTAGAGCAGTCGACGGTCACACTAACACTTTCTTTTTTTGAGATGGAGTTTTGCTCTGTTGCCCAGGCTAGAGTGTAGTGGAGCAATCTCGGGTCACTGCAACCTCCAGCTCCTAGATTCAAGCGATTGCCCAGCCTCAGCCTCCTGAGTAGCTGGGACCCGGGGCGCCTGCCGCCATGCCCGGCCAACACACTAGCACTTTCTAAAGCATTCCTGCCCACGTGTTGCCCCAGAAGCCCTTAATCGGATCCTCTTGTCATTGTGATAAGGTGATGGTGCCTCTGATGTGTGCTGTCCTAGAAACTGACCAACACGGAGCCTGCGCGGCCTGAGTGCCTGCCGGTGCCTCTTCTCCTATGGGTGTGGCTACACCTGCCTCCTGTGCTTGGCTCTCCTGGGACCCTGCGTGCCGCAGCAGGGTGGTGGCAGGAGAAGGAAGTGGGCATGGCCAAGGGTCTCCATAGAAACAAAGATGGCTGTCATGTTGCGTGTTTGAACCATGGGAAACACTTACTTAATTCTGACTTACGGAGAATGCAGCAGGGAAGCTTATGCTGAGGGTTCACGGTGTGCAAAACAAAGGAGCACAGTTCTAGGCAGAAAAGATTTTTATTTGTTGTTGATTTTTATTTTTTTGAGTCAGGGTCTTGCTCTGTTGCCCAGGCCGGAGTGTAGTTGTGCAGTCACAGCTCACTGCAGCCTCGACCTCCTGGGTTCAAGTGATCTTCTTGCCTCAGCCTCCTGGGTAGCTGGAACCGCAGGCGTGTGCCACCAAAGCCAGGTGATTTTTAAAAATCTGTGTAGAGATGGGGTTTCGCTGTGTTGCCCAGGCTGGTCTCAGTCACTGGCCTCCTCAGGCGCTGGGATTATGGGTGTGAGCCAGTGCACCCAGCCCAGGAGGGGTTTTTAAAATCGTCACTTTGTTGGTTGCATCTGCGTCTGCAGGAGTCACCCGTAGGCATCATGGATGCTCCATCACCATGTCTCACAGGCGGTGTCCACTTCACACAGCACCTGGCCGTTCCCACACGGAGCTCCCACTTCAGGTGGGCAGAGAGGCTGTGCGTGAAGCGATTTCCCTATAAGGGAGTTTTCTTTTCTTTATGGCCTGCCAAGAAACCCAGGAATGCAACAGACCCTGTCTGAGTGGGCATGCGGCATCCTCAGGGCCATCCTCGTGAGGCTTACCGGCTAAGCTGGCTCTGTGCCGACTTCGCTGGAGATAAATCCGCAGACCAAGACACTGGCCGTGGCATCTGAATCCACGGTACTTTTAGGTCCTGGTTGGTTTCCTTGAAATGAAACTGACTTTGGACTTCCCATTGTGATAGGTGAGGAGTTCAGGTGGCTGCCCCTCCAGGAGCATCTCTAAGGCCCATAGAGAAGAACATGGAAGCCGTCTTTTCCTGTGGCTGCCGATTCTGGAAGGGGCGGCCGAGAAGCCAGTAGCCAAGCAGGGCTTTTGCAAGCCTTGTGGGGCTACAGGGACAAGTGGTGGGGTCAGGCCCCCTCACGAAGGAGCAGTCCTGTTACTCCCTTTAGCTTGGGGCTGGTTCTCCACCAGGTTCGGAGGAGTTAGGAGAACCAAGCGCAGGCAGAGGCCAGGCCATAGGCCAGCGCAGGCTCTGCTCGGGGGAGCGTGCCTCTCAGAGAGGGCAATGTCTCACCCATGGGGGCAACAGACCACTGGAATCGTACCCCAGAAAGACCGGGAGGCCTGCTTTTCCCGACTCAGGACAGAGGCAGCACTGCAGGGCCAGGGGCGCTTGAACGTCCTCAGGTGAAAGGTGAAATCTCACCCCTTCAGACCGCAGAGGGAGCGGGCCCCAGGGGGCTGAAACCTAAACGTGGATAGTAACGGCAGGCAAACGTGAATAGTGAAAGCAAGCACACTTCTAGCTGATAGAATAGAAGAACATTTTCATGATTTTATGATAAGGAAAAAATTCATAAATTGCGTATAAAAATACCAACCATAAAGGAAAAGAATGGTGAATTTGACCATATTAAAAGCAATGATTTTATTATTATTATTTTTTCTGAGAAAGGGTCTGGCTCTGTCTCCCAGGTTGGGGTGTGGTGGCACGATCACGGCTCACTGCAGCCTCTGCCTCCTGGGCTCTAGCGATCCTCCCACCTCAGCCTCCCGATTAGCTGCCCTGCAGTGCACACTACTGTGCCCAGCCAACTTCTGTATATATTTCGTAGAGATGGGCTTTTGCTATGTTGCTGAGGCTGGTCTTGAACTCCTGAGCTCGAGCAATCTGCCCGCCTTGGTGTTCAAAGTGCTGGGTTACAGGTGTGAGCCACCACAACTGGCCAAAAGCAATGATTTTAAAAAGACGACACTTTTTTTCGTCCTTTCCAATGAGCTGGTTTAATTCGTGGGGATACAGAATTGAGGGTAGAAGACCCAAGAGCCCCCTCTAGCCGGCTTCTGGGCTGGTTTCCCTTAAATTCACAGCTCAGGTGGGAAGGATGGGGTGGGAAACCACTGAAGACGGAAGGTGCCACTGTCAGACGATTTTTTTTTTTTAATAAAAGTTTATTCTTGAATGTGCAGCAGGCTGCAGGGTAATGCTCACTGTAGCTGAAGGTGGCGAAAGCTTCCTGGCAGGGGTGCAGGTGTTGAAACAGGAGTGGAGGCCGGGCTGCCGCCACAGGCACAGGGAGCTGCGTGCCTTGCGCCAGGGGTGTCAGTTCCACCTGTGGCCGGGCCTCCCAGCGGCCTGTGCCTTCCGCCCCTGGAGGTTCTGGTCTGCTTTGCTTTCTGCCAGAAGCTCATCATTCCTGTCCCTCTCCTGGGCCTGCTTCTTGTGCTGTCGTGGAGGCTTCATGCCATCTTCACGGCTGGACACGGCATTTACGGCCCCTTCCCCAGACCCTGCCATCCCAGTTTGTAACTTACACTTTCACTCTCTTCAAAAGCCACTTTGAGGAGAGTGAAAGTGTAAGTTACAAACTGGGAAGGCTCTTGAAAGTGGGTGCTGCCAAAATCGTTGCTTTTAATGCAGTCAGATTCACCAGTCTTTCCTTCATGGTTAGTATTTTTATATGTAGTTTATGAATACAGCACCATGGAGTCAGTTAGGGGCTCGCATCCAGAACACCGGAACAGCTGCTCGGTGAGCTTGTGGTCCCAGTGAGGCGGAAGTGTGGCTGCAGCCCTGCAGTCGGAGCCTGCGGTGTGCTGAGATTGTGTCTGTGAACGCTGCTGCACTCCAGCCTGGGCGGCATGGCAAGACCCTATCTCTACAAAAGATATGTAATAACAGCAGGACAGCTGCAAACTAGGGAGAGTGAGACACAGACACTTCCCACAAGAGGCCATGGGAAGGCCAGCTAAAGGCAGCAGGTTCATGAGCAATTAGAGAAATGCAATTAAACCACAGTTTGAAAGTGCCACACCCTTAGAATGGCCAAAATTAAAAAGCTGTTGGGGAAGACGTGGAGCTGCTGCTCATGAGATGGCCCCTGGCGCCGTCTCCAGCCGCTCTCCCTCTCTCCGTCCTTCCCTCGCTCCCTCCTTCCCTCTCTCCCTCCTTCCCTCTCTCCCTCCTTCCTTCCCTCCCTCCCTTCCTTCCCTCTCTCCCTCGTTCTGTCTGTCTCCCTCCTTCCCTCCCTCCCTTCTTCTCTTTCTCCCTCCTTCCGTGTGTCTCCTTCCTTCCCTCTCTCCCTCCTTCCCTCTCTTCCTCCTTCCCTCTCTCCCTC
>PVKV010037764.1:0-14485 GCA_004027835.1 Alouatta palliata
CCAGGGAACCAAAGCCCTCATGGATGAGGTGGTGAAAGCCACTTCTAGGGGCTGCATCACCATCATAGGTGGTGGAGATACTGCCACTTGCTGTGCCAAATGGAACACGGAGGATAAGGTCAGCCATGTGAGCACTGGGGGTGGTGCCAGTTTAGAGCTCCTGGAAGGTAAAGTCCTTCCTGGGGTGGATGCTCTCAGCGATATTTAGTACTTTGCTGCCTTTTAGTTCCTGTGCGCAGCCCCCAAGTCAACTTAGCATTTTCTGCATCTCCACTTGGCATTAGCCAAAACCTTCCATGTCGATTCAGCTAGTGGCCAAGAGATACAGTGCCAGGAACCCTTAAACAGTTGCACCGCATCTCAGCTCATCTTTACTGCACCCTGGATATGCCTACATTGTTCAAGATCTCATTTGAATTTCTTAGTGACTAAACCATTGTGCTTTCTAGAGTGCATATATTTATATTTTGCCTGTTAGTGTGCTGTGTTAGCTTAGTTCTCTTTTGATGTAGCTTATACTTACTAGCTTTGTCACTGTTTCACTACTCAGCATGGAAACAAGATGAAATTGCCTTTGTAGGTAGGGAGGTGAAATTGATGATCCATTAAATAAACAATAAAAGTATCTATTGAAAAAAAAACAAACAAAATAACAACACAAAAACTACCATCTTTTAAAACAATAATTTTTCCCAGGAAATAAAAACTCTCAGAGAAATGGAGAAAGAAAAAGTACAAGTCTAATCAAAGAATTTTCTTCTTAGACATTTTCTCTTTAGGCCTAAGGGTATACCAGAATCTTATAGGTACATTCCAAGAAGTGTGAGGATCTAGGTTCCCCGGTTTCTCTGATGAACAACCACCAACTGTTGCTCATCTCCTGAAGTGAGAAAACTCTTAACGGGAGGAAATGAGGGGCCTTGGTCTCTAAGAATAGAGAGATCACTTCTCACTTTCCTATGTTTCAAAGGGAAGAGTAAGTCCAACAAACAGCAGCCACTGTAGCTGCTAATCAGAGAGTGGTATTCAACATGGAAGGACAAAGCTGATGCCATATTTCTAAGGACTTATGCACAGGGATTAAAAACACTGAATAGAGTTGAAAGAAACAGCACCAATTATAAATATTATTTATATTCATCCTTTGGGTAAAAATTTCCCCTTTGCCACTTTTAAGTCTATAGGGGTTTCAGGAGAAATTGGAGTCAAACTATAGGTCTAGAGGCCAACAATTTATTACAACAAAGAGCATGTTGAAGCATGATATTGAAGTTATATTGGATACCCTCCTAAAGTCCTTTGATTCTGTGTTTTAATTCTATTGAAGCACAATTTCTGGGAAATATACAAAGAATTTTTGTGTGTAA
This sequence comes from Alouatta palliata, assembly GCA_004027835.1. NCBI lineage: Eukaryota > Metazoa > Chordata > Mammalia > Primates > Atelidae > Alouatta > Alouatta palliata. The sequence continues at coordinate 1,368 of PVKV010037764.1, forward strand.
CCCCCAATTCATTATTTTATAGTTAAGTGTAGTGTAAATCCAGGAAACACTCCTACATATGGGAATTATCATGTATAAATTTGTTTGAAAATAATTGTACTGTTTTTGTGAAATTTATACAGCAATCTGTTATAAACTAAATCATACCTCTTTCAAAGCCATCCTTCTGAAATCAGCTGACAAAGTTAAAGTCTAATTTCCCAAGATTCTTTATCTTTTGACATGTTACCATTTTTTTATCTCTGATTGCATTAGAGATTTTGGGAAAACAGGTTGCAAAGTTATTACCTTGTGATTTTGGTACATGTATTAATATCTGTATTATCCATTTTATTCCAACACCAAGTGAATTTCAGATAATTTCTTCAGATTGTCCTGTCAAAATGGGTACTAAGTAAAACCTTACTTTTCAAAATTATCTATTAGAGATATACTACAAAATAGAAAGAAATAAAATGAGTTTTACTTAGTATATGTAAGGAGAATTTTTGTTCTCTCAATCTATCTGTATTTAGAAGTAACATGTTTGGGGCTGGGTACAGTGGTTGACATCTATAATCTCAGCACTTTGGATGGCCACAGTAGAAGGATCACTTGAGCCCAGGAGTTTGAGACCAGCTTGGGGACCTAGTAAGACCCTGTCTCTACAAAAAATAAAAGATTAACTGGGTGTGGTGGTACATGCCTGTAATCCTAGCTACTGGGGAGACTGAGGTGAGAGGATGGCTTGAGGCCAGGAGTTTGAGGTCATAGTGAGCCGTGATCGAATAACTGCATTCCAACCTGGGCCACAGAGCAAGAATGTCTCTTAAAAAAAAAAAAAAAAAAAAAAGAGTGGCCGGGCGTGGTGGCTCATCCCTGTAATCCAAGCACTTTGGAGGCCAAGGTGGGCGGATCGCCTGAGGTCGGGAGTTCAAGACCAGCCTGACCAACATGGTGAAACCCCGTCTTGGAAAAAAAAAAAAAGAGTAACATATTTGGGCTATTAAACTAGGCCATAAAGAAGGCTGAATGATATCCTCCATTTATTCAGATTGTCAATAAACTCCAAAATTTTTATTAGCTTCTAAAAATAAAGCTAAATTCTAAGAAAGTATACACTTATAAATTGTATATATGTGTGTATATATGTATATAAACATGTATATGTGTGTATGCATATTATCTATATAACTCTGTGGAAGAAACGCACTTGGGTATCAATTATTATCAAAATTCCTTATCCAATAATACATCATTAATTTTTATTAACAGTCCAGGATTTGTTTAGCATCTTGTTTAACATTTGAAAATAAAAACATAAACTTTTTGGTTCTCAAGGATAGTGCTATTAAAAGAAAATCTCGAACATCAGTGGTTAGTAATTTTTTCCTTACAGAACAAAAACTTTTGAAAAATTTCACTGTGGGACTTAATCTATTTACTTTCCTAAAATTGAGAATAATTAATGTACTTGAGATCCTTGTATGCTAGTATACATTCATAAGGTTCTACTGTTCTCATAAAACAATTTGACTAGCAAACATATTCATTACAGTTTCAAAAGAAAACACCCTATTTGACTCACCAGAAAAACCTTTGATCTATATCCTATTATTTCCGCTGCTGCTGCTGAGCATGGAATACATTTGGGGTTGAAACAGGAGATAAAAGAGATAGATTTATTAGGGGAATACCAACTTTTATGGCTCCCCCTGCCCCCACCACCTAAAATTAGGAAGTCAGTGAAAGAACTGCAAATGAATGTAAAGAGGAATATTTCTGTACTACTGTAGAAATTTTAGAGATTAAAAACCCCTATGTAGGATTTGTTCTGTACCTTTTGAAGAATGAATGACTCCCCCTCCCATCTATTTTCCAATTTTATAGTAAAAACTGGCTTTATCATCAGAATCTAAAATTTTCTTTTGGTGTAAAAAACAGTTTTGCATTTTATGGAAACAACTGTCCTTTTTAAAATTAATCACATATATAATTGAATATATTGGTTGCATATAAAAAGAAAAGGTTTAAGGATTAAAGCATTCAAAGAACATTAATTTGGTGGAATTTCAATCAATGTTATGCGATCATGTCAGAGGTGAACCCTTCTTTTATCAAAATTCCCAGGGTGGATCCATATTTTATAAAATTTGCTACCAAATAAATTATGTTATAGGAGAATTTCAATATTGTCTTAAACACTGGAGAAAAAATTTAATATAGTCAAATTGCATGAAAAGGCAAAAATATTTATCATGTTGATGATATTTCTAATATTTGGAAAATGTTATAAAAAATAAGTATAAATACTATTCAGATTCTGAAAACCATGCAGATACAAAATTAAGGAGTAACAGTTACAGATGAAAGAAAAATTAAATAAAAGCATATTAAATGACAAAATGGCAAAGCAAAAAATAGAATTAAATCATTAAGATTAAAATAGTATACAGTTGTAAAATATATGAAAATATTAAAAGTATTATAATTAAAAGTCATTCTTATCCTAAATATGAAAATAAATATAAAATAATATGAAACATAACATCTAATAGTTTGATAAGGAAAAATAACACAAAGCAGAGAAAATAAAAGACACCTCACTATTCCCAATGTAGTTATTATTTATGGAATGGATAAAACATGTTGTAGAAAAGGTCATTACAGTTAGATTAGCACATAAAAAACCAACATGCCACATTTACCTAAATAATTTTGTAGAACAGCTGAAAAAGCAAATTTTATCAAATTTAGACAGCTTATAACGGAATAATTGAGTATGGTGAGGTATTAACTAACCCTAAGGCTCACAACAGGCAGCTTCTAGCCATTTTGTTGAAGCTGGATCTCGGTCACACAAGGATCACTGGACAAGAAATCATTTGAGCTGGACTAGAGCTGCCCAGTTTTCTTAATAATGAATGCTCCACACTGTCTGTAAGTAAAGAGAAAATACAGATCAGGAACACTGAATGGAAAAAAAAAGATAAGTTAGAACAGATGAGTGCAGACCATCAATCAACATTCACTAAGTATCTGCAGAACTTTGGTACCAATTAAATTAGAATGTTAAAAAGTGGAAGGCTAGCAATTAGGAGGGCCCCCGAACTCGGGAAAAGCTTGTTTCTGCTGAGAGCTTAGAATCAATATTAAACAATCTCTAGTCTAGTGTTACAGTATAAATGTCTGGTAAATAAAATGAGGGATGGGTCAGCACAGATTACGAGTTACAACATTTCCTTCTCTTAGGTGAGTCTTAAAAACTTGTTTTTAAAAGATGAATTGTGTTTTTGGCAGGAGGCTCTTTAGAAAGTTGTCCAAAACCCAAAAGTATCCTTTAAGTGGGCATAAGTAGGACAGGCATATAGGTACTTACACTGTATAATTCAGAAGAATTTCACATACCTGTGTCATCCTGGCATTTTTATTGTTGTTGTTGTTAATATTAGTTTGGGTCAAAGAATCACCCTAGTTACTACTACCTTTTCGGCAATTTGGGCCTAAGCCAGCTCTTAATTTAGGGAATCAAGCTGTCCTAAGACATATTTTAAATTTTGGATAGGCTCAAAATTGTCCATATTTGTTCTGCTATCTCTACAGCAGTGCTGTCTAATAGAACAATCTACGTTGATGGGAATGTTTTACGTCTACACTCTCAAGTACGGTGGTCACTAGTCACATGTGGCTATTTAGCACTTGAAATGTGGTTAGTTGCAACTCAGGAACTGAATTTTTAGTTTAATTTAAATTAATTTAAAATCAAAATTAAATAGCCTCATGTAGCTAGTGGGTACCATATTGGAGACAGCATGGCTCTAGTGGCTTAACTTTGTTGGGTTTGCTAAAACCAAACTCTACAGACTGGCCTAAATTTCCCTGGCCTGTTTAATACTGTCCAGTACCATTTACTAATGTTCATAGCTGTATTCCCAGTATCTAGAATAATGACAAGCACAAGGTAGATGCTCAATAAGTATTTGCTGAATGAATAAAATTTACTATGATAATACACAGCCACTCATACCTAGTTAACTACTTATAGGTTATTGGCTGTGACCCAATGAACACTGGTCCTCTCAGGTGAAATAGAGATATATGAAGTCAAACTGTTTTATATTATGTGAAATTATTTGGTTAAAGGCTCAATGTGCTAGAGAGAACAGGGACCAGTACTAACTTCAGTATATTCATATATGAATAATTTAGGTTGATAAATATGGTAAAACTGGAGACAACATATATCACTCTGTTGCCCAGGCTGGAGTGCAGTGGTGTGATCTCAGCTCAATGCAACCTCTGCCTCTCAGGTTCAAGCAATTCTCCTGTCTCAGCCTCATAAGTAGCTGGGACTACAGGTGCATGCCATCACGCCTGGATCATTTTTGAATTTTTAGTAGAGATGGGGTTTTGCGTGTTGCTTAGGCTGGTCTTGAACTCCTGACTTCAGGCAATCCACCCACCTTGGCCTCCCAAAGTGCTGGGATTACAGGCATGAGCCACCGTGCCTGGCCAGAGAATGTAATATTTAATGGTAAGGGTCTGGCTAACAGTTGATGAGAGTGATAAGAGGGGAAAAATTAATGTCAGATAAAAAACTAAATTCAGATTTTATGTATGACTAAAAGATGGAAAGTGAAGATGTAGAAGTCTTGAAGAAATGTATAGTAATTCTAGGCTGGCATGGTGGCTTATGTCTGTAATCCCAGCACTTTGGGAGGCTGAGGCGGGTGGATCACCTGATGGATCTAGGCTGAGGTGGGTGGATCATGAGGTCAGGAGTTCGAGATCAGCTCAGCCAATGTGGTGATAGCCCACCTCTACTAAAAATACAAAAATTAGCTGAGTGTGGTGGCACACGCCTGTAGTCCCAGCTACTTAGGAAGCTGAGTCAGGTGAATAGCTTGAACCTGGAAGGCAGAGGCTGCAGTGAGCTGAGATCATGCCACTACACTCCAGCTTGGGTGACAGAGCAAGACTCTCTAAAAACAAAACAAAACAAAACAAAACAAAACAAAACAAAACAAAACAAAACAAAACAAAACAAAACAAATATATATATATAGTAATCCTATTAGGCAGTAATGTAGCTTTGAAAAAGGATTTGGCAGTGGAGAGATAAATTAATAAAGCTGACCCTTGAACAACATGAGTTTGAACTGCATGGGTGTACTTATTAAATATATGTGAATTTTTTTTTTTTTTTTTTTTGTTCTGTGACAAGATCTCACTCTTTAACCCAGGCTGGAGTGCAATGGTGAGATCTTGGCTCATTGCAACCTCTGCCTCCGGGGCTCAAGTGATTCTTGTGCCTTAGCCACCTGAGTAGCTGGGATTACAGGCATGCACCAGCATTCCTGGCTAATTTTTGTATTTTTTAGTAGAGACAGGATTTCACCATGTTGGCCAGGATGGTCTCAAACTCCTGGCCTCGAGTGATTCGTCCACCTTAGCCTCCCAAAGTGCTGAGATTACAGGCATGAGCCACCGCACCTGGCCACTTATATGTGAAGTTTTTTTCAATAAATACATCAGAAAATTCTCCGGAGATTTGCAACAATTTGAAAAAACTTGCAGATGAGCTGTACTGCCTAAGAAATATTGAAAAAATTAATAAGGCATTTTTAAAGTTAGGTATGTCATGAGTGCATAAAATATATGTAGGGTCATTCTATCATTTACTACCATAAAACATACACAAATTTTTAATGAAAAGTTAAAATTTATCAAAACTTCTGCATATAAACACAGACCATACATGGTGCCATTTGCGGTTGAGAGAAACATAAACAAATGTAAAGATGCAGTATTATATCATTACTTCATAAAATTTACAGTAGGTGCATACTGCACTACTATAAAAATTTCATAGCAACTTCCTATTACTATTGCAGTAAGCTCAAATTATGAGCTCAAGTATTGTGTCTGCTTAAAATACCATGTGATGATAATCATCTCTGTGTGAGCAGTTCACCTCTCCAGTAAATTGCATATCGAAGTAAAATTTAATCTTTCTCAGTTTTTGCATATTTCTCGTGTTTAGTGCAATACTGTAAACGTTGAATAACACCATAAGACCCTTAAGAAATGCCACTAATGATGTGGGAAGTGTTCCCAAGAAGCAAAGTCATGACATTATAAGAAAAAGTTGAATTGCTTGGTATATACTGCAGATTGAGGTCTGCAGCTGAGGCTGCCCACCACTTCAAGACAAATGAATCCAGCATAAGGACCACTGTAAAAAAAAAAAAAAAAAAAAAGAAATTTCATGAAGGCACTGCTGCAGCTATGCCAGCAGGCACAAACACTTTGCACTTTTTGTAAAATAATATCTTTTTATTCTGTATTAAAAATGCAGCTTTTATGTGGATATGGGATTGCTGTAAGAAAGGCATACCTATAGACTCTAATATGATTTGAGAAAAAGCAAAGTCATTATATAAAAACTTAAAACAAAAAGGAAGGTGAAGGATCTAAAGTTGGATAATTTAATGCCACTAAAGGGTGGTTTGATAATTTTAGAAAGAGCTTTGGCTTAAAAAATGTCAAGATAACAGGAGAAACAGCTTCTAAAAGGCAGCAGATGAGTTCCAGAAGGCAGCAGATGAGTTCCAAGATGCCATTATGAAAATCATTGAGGAAAAAGGATAACTGCCTAAACAGGTTTTTAATGCAGACAGAAGTGCCTTATTCAAGAAAAAACAAATGCCAAAAAGAACATTTATTAATAAGGAAGAGAAGCAAGCACCAGGATTTAAGGTAGGAAGGGAGAGGCTAACTCTAGTGTTTTGTTCTCAGGTTTATGATCAGTGCTGCCCTTATCTATAAAGCTGCTAATACCTGAATCTTGAAGGGAAAACATAAACACCAGATGCCAGACTTTTGGCTGTGCAACAAGAAGGCCTGGACAGTAAGAACCCTTTCTACGAATTGGTTCCACTGATGCTTTGTCCCTGAAGTGAAAAAGTAGCATGCCAGTAAAAGACTGCCTTTTAAAACTCTTGATATTATACAATGCTTCTGGCCACCCAGAACCCTACAAGTTCAACACTGAAGGTATCAAAGTGGTCTACTTGTCCCTAAACACAATGCCTCTAATTCAACCTCAGAGGGTAATAAGGACCTCTAAGGTTCATTACATATGATATTTTATGGAAAGAATTGTCAACTCTATGAAAGAGACCCCAAAGGGAGAAGAACATCATGCAAGTCTGGAGGGATTACAGCACTGAAGATGCCATTGTTATAGAAAAAACTGTGAAAACCATCAAGCCTGAAATAATAAATTCTTACTGGAGAAACTGTCTAGATGTTGTACATAACTTCACAGGATTTACAACAGAGCCAATCAAGGAAATCATGAAAGAGATTATAGATATGGAAAAAATAGTGGAGGGTGAAGGGTTTCAAGATATAGATCTTAGAAAAATTAAACAGCTAGTAGACACAATACTAGAGGAATTTTTGGAAGACAACTTGATGGAGATTACTGTTTCTGATCTAGTACCAATGAGGAAGAAGACATAGAATAAGCTGTGCCAAATTGACATTAGACAGTCTGGATTATTCAAGACTGCTTTTGACTTCTTTACAACAATGAACTTAGAAAACTCCCTTAGGAAGACAGTTTAGAGGACAAAGAGAATTGTGCTATAATTACTAGTTGATAAGTGAGGAAGAAATATATTTCTTAAAGAGACACTGAAAGATCACACTGAAGGCAAAGAAAGAGAGTCACATCTTAGGAATAATAAAATTTGAGGACAGGCTAGCTGACGGTATTGAAATAAAGAAAATCTAAGAGGACAAGGACTAGCACAAGACCTTTGGGATTTGGCTAATAAGCTGTCAAACGTATCTTGGCAATATATCTTGAGATGAGTAGTTTGAATAGATTGCAATACTGGAGAAACAATTTCATATGAAATAATTTCATATGGAATAAAAAGCATACCCCTATATTCCTCCCCCACACCTTTCTAAGGTAAAATTAAAATGCTGTTAATGATGTGTAGAATACAAAATCATACTACCTGCTCTCATCATATGTCCTGAAAGTAGAGGAAGATATTATTCAAATAATGTTTAAAAAATTATTCTGTAAGAGATTAAGGTTTCATGAGTAGAGTTTTATGTAATGATAAGTTTAGTGCCTATACAAGTAGTCTAGGTTCTAACGGAAAAGAAAAAAAGATTAGGTAAAAGGAGAAAAGAATGTTCAATTAGAAGGAATGATAGACACAGAATTCAAGGAAAGTAAGTGCTCAAACTAAGAATGGACACCCATAAATGAATATGAAAATAAAACAATAAGATTTTTCCCCATAAAAGAAGTGTAAGATTTACTCAGAATACTGTATCAACCAATACTCATCCTTACACACTAATGAATGAATGAATATCTCAAATTACCTGTTACTTACACTTCCCCCTCACTTCAGTATTTTGGCTAGTAAGGGCTTATGGCAAATGTAAATATTAAAATAGCCCAGAGGCTCAGGGTCAGATAATCCATGTTAAACTAAAAAATAGATTTAAAAGAAATAATTAAAAATAAAATTATAGCAAATGCATTTATGCTATATTTCATATTATACTGTAACTCAAGAGTCATAAAACTATGGACAGCAGGCCAAATCTGGTTTATCACCTGTTTCTTAAAAAAATTTTATTTATTTATTATTATTTTTTATTATACTTTAAGTTTTGGGGTACACGTACAGAACATGCAGGTTTGTTACACAGGTGTACATGTGTAACATGTACATGTGTACATGTGTAACATATGCCATGGTGGTTTGCTGCACCCATAAAACCATCATCTACATTACATATCTCTCCTAATGATATCCCTTCCCATCACCTGTTTTATCGATAAAGTTTTACTGGAACACAGCCTTACTCATTGTTTCTGTTTTGTCTATGGCTACTTTCATGCTATAATGGCAGAGTTGAGTAGTTTTGATAGCAACTATGTATTTAGCCTGTAAAGCTCAAAACATTTACTATTGGGCCCTTTTGTGACCCCTGGTTTAACTTTCCAGGCTGGAAAGAAGTTTTCAGGCTAAGAATCTGATATACTAGGAAAGGAAATCTTAATAAGGTGCTCTAAGTGCATAGGGTGAATATATTCTTGGTATGGACTGAATGTTTGTATCCCACCCAAATTCATATGTAAAAGCCCAGTGTGATGGTATTTGGAGGTGGGATATTTGGGAGGTAATTAGGTCATGAGGGTGAGATCTCATGAATGGGATTAGTGCCCTTGAAAGAAGAGACAGGAAAGAGCTTGCTTCTGCTCTCTCTGCTTTTTCACCTCGAAGACTGGAGAAGACAGACATCAGCAAACCAGGAAGTTAGTTCTTAACAAATACCAGACCTCCCAGCACTTCAATATTGGACTTTCCAACCTCTTGGTCTCCAAAACTTTGAGAAATAAATGTTTGTTGCATAAGCTACCCAGTCTATGATATAGCTGTTATAGTAGCCTGAACTAAGACAACTTTATAATGTGGGAATAATTTATTACCAGACTTAAATATATTGGATTCACTTTAATTTAATCAGAAATCACAAGTTTAATAGAAACCTTGGGAGAAAGAAGCTATAAAACACTAGTGCTTTTGAGGCTACAAAGAACAGGATTAAACAGATATATGTTTAGATATTTAGGAAAATAAGTATGTGTGCATTTGTTACCATGGTTAAGTTAAATATCTACTTATTCTGTGTTTTACTGTTAGTTGAAAAAAATGGTAAGAGGGGACATCCTTGCCTTGCCGCTAATAGTTTTTACTCATTTCAAAATAGAAAAGTGATACCTTTGAGTCACAAATGTTCACATAAGAATTTTTAGAAATGTGCATTATAGTATATGTAACTTAACCTGATATCCTAGAGAAGATCTATTGATATTTCCCTCATTTATTCCTTTTACTTATTTCCAAAACAAGCTAATTTAACTTAGGTCCTGCCAATTTCAACAAAAAGCACATGTTGGCACTGAATTTTGCCATATTTAAAGGAAATAGCCATTGACAATTCTTTTTTTTTTCTTTTTGCTCTGTCACCCAGGCTGGGGTGCAGTGGCATGATCTTGGCTCACTGCAATCTCTGCCTCCTGGGTTCAAGCAATTTTCTTGCCTTAGCCTCCCGAGTAGCTGGGACTATAGGCATGTGCCACCACGCCTGGCTAGTTTTTGTATTTTTAGTAGAGATAGGGTTTCACCATGTTGGCCAGGCTGGTCTTGAACTTCTGACCTTGTGATACACCTGCCTCGGCCTCCCAAAGTGCTCGTATTACAGGCGTGAACCACCACGCCTGGTGCCATTGACAATTCTAAAGTAACAGTTAAAAGTTACAAGAAAACTATGGGCTTAGGTCATGAAGACAGCTGAAAGTAATCTTGAGGGTAAGGTCTTATTAATTGTATTTACAGCACTGCAGATACTGTTTTTCAAATATCATGCTCAATGGATATTTGATGAACTACTGAGAATGAGCTCTCACTTAAGGCCTGTTATATGGTAGAGTCCATATGTTATTTCTATGTGAAGGACAACTTATTTATGTGACTTGTAAAGTTAACTAATGATCCATAATACGTGAAGATTCTGCCAGATTTGACAGTATGTAGTAATATTTAAAGAAATGGCAATAATAACTTAAATCTGTAAGTCAAGTTTTATTTCAGCTATAGTTTTTGTTTGTTTGTTTTTGAGACAGTTTTACTCTGTCACCCACGATTGAGTGCAGTGGCATGACCTTGGCTCACTGAAATCTCTGCTTCTTGGGTTCAAGTGATTCTCATGCCTCGGGCTCCCGAGTTGCTGGGATTACAGGTATGCACCACCACGCCCAGCTATTTTTTTTTTTTTTTTTTTTGTATTTTTAGTAGAGGCAGGGTTTCACTGCGCTGGTCAGGCTGGTCTCGAACTCCTGGCCTCAAGTGATCCGCCCACCCTGATCTTTCAAAGTGCTGGGATTAAGGCATGAGCCACCACGCCCAGACTATTTTGGCTATAGTTGTAATATCATCCTCCAATTAAATGTGTGTATTTTTGCCAGATTAGAAGGATAAACAAATGGATCTGATTTTTATTTCCTTTCCTTATTTTATTTTTTTTGATTTTTTTAAATTGCATTTTAGGTTTTGGGGTACATGTGAAGAACATGCAAGATTGTTGCATACGTACACACATGGCAGTGTGATTTGCTGCCTTCCTCCCCATCACCTATATCTGGCATTTCTCCCCATGCTCTCTCTCGCCAACTCCCCACCCCCCCATCCCTCTCCTATTTCCCTCCGACAGACCCCAGTGTGTGATGCTCCCCTCCCTGTGTCCATGTGTTCTCACTGTTCAACACCCACCTATGAGTGAGAACATGTGGTGTTTGATTTTCTGTTCTTGTGTCAGTTTGCTGAGAATGATGGTTTCCAGGTTCATCCATGTCCCTAACAAAGGACACAAACTCATCGTTTTTGATGGCTGCATAATATTCCATGGTGTATATGTGCCACATTTTCCCTGTCCAGTCTATCATCGATGGGCATTTGGGTTGGTTCCAGGTCTTTGCTATTGTAAACTGTGTTGCAATGAACATTCGTGTGCATGTGTCCTTATTTTTAAGAAAATTTCTTAAGGAGCAGCATTCAAAAATGAGAAAAAAATGTACCAAGTCAATATAGGAAGTAAAAATAAAGGGAATTGAGGTAATCTCCAGCTCATATAAGTACTATAGGAGTAAGACAAAATTGACAGTATGGAACAGAAAAGATATCCTATAAATATTTTTTAAGTAAAATTTTTTTGACCAGATTTTAAAGTTTAATGAGAAGGCTTTTAAATAAACCTTGGTTTAAATTTCCAGGATGATATGAAGAACTCTTCCTTAAAGGTTTACAAGATGAAATAAGCAGCTATTTTCACATTGCAATAAAGAGCTAATACAATTTGGGTTAGGAATATCTCATTGCAGAAAGAATTTATTCTGCAAAGATAAAGTGTTCTGCAATGTACAAATACTTTAAAACCTGTTATCATTTTGAAGTTTAAATATAAACAAAAAGTACTATACACTTAAACAACACTGGTTTGTGAATGGTATACCTAAGGTCTAAAGTACTGAAGAAAGAATGGCAAAGAAAATGTATGGAATGGAATTTTGTCTCAATGTATTTTTATCTGATTTAGTTGTACATAGAAAAACTCACTCAAATGGACAGAGTCCTATTTAAAGTCTGCCAAAGGAAAAAGGAAGCAGAAAATTACTGCAAAAAATATGCTAAACTTTCTTACAAAGTGAACCATTGTAATTATTTCCAGGTTACATAATACATTTGAGGTAAAAGTTATTGTAAAATTTATTTTAAAAAATAGATAAGAGCAAGGGGAAATGTGATCTATTTTCTCTCCTTAGAAGCTTTTGGAATGTTTTCTATTATTCCTGCCGTTCCGAAATTTCACAATAATTTGACTTAGTGTGAGTCTTTTGCAGTAATCGTGGTGAGTAGTTGGTAGGCCCTTTCAATTTATAGACTCTTGTCCTTAAATTTCTAGGAAGTTTTCCGTATTAAGTTATTGATAATTTCCTCTGAACGATTTTCTCTATTCCTCTTTCTGCAATTTAAAAAATATTTGACTTCTTGGATTAATATAATTTTATCTTGTCTCTATTATTATTCACCTCAGTCTTTTTTGGTTCTTTTTCTGAAAACTTTTGCCTTTAGTGTTTAACTCACACATAATTTATTTCTGTTGTCACATTAGTGGAAAAACCAGTGAAAATTTAGAATAAGGTGTATAGTTTAGAATGTACTGATGTTCCTTTCCTGTGCCAGTGCCTGCCAGCCAAAGGATGAAGTAGGTGAAGGATATATAGAAACTCTATTATAATTTCTATAATTTTTCAGTAAATCTGAAATTATTTCAAAATACAAGGCTAATGCAGCCGTCAAAAAAGATGAGTTCGCATCCTTTGTAGGGACATGGATGAACCTGGAAACCATCATTCTCAGCAAACTGACACAAGAACAGAAAATCAAACACCGCATATTCTCACTCATAGGCAGGTGTTGAACAATGAGAACACATGGACACAGGGAGGGGAGCATCTCACACGGGGGTCTGTCGGGGGG
>PVKV010037765.1:0-14517 GCA_004027835.1 Alouatta palliata
CCTGTAATCCCAGCACTTTGGGAGGCCGAGGCGGGTGGATCACGAGGTCAAGAGATCGAGACCATCCTGGTCAACATGGTGAAACCCCGTCTCTACTAAAAATACAAAAATTAGCTGGGCATGGTGGCGCATGCCTGTAGTCCCAGCTACTCGGGAGGCTGAGGCAGGAGAATTGCTTGAACCCGGGAGGCGGAGGTTGTGGTGAGCTGAGATCGCGCCATTGCACTTCAGCCTGGGTAACAAGAGCGAAACTCCGTCTCAAAAAAAAAAAAAAAAAAAAAAATTAGCTGGACATGGTGGCACGCATCTGTAATCCCAGCTGCTTGGGAGGCTGAGGCAGGAAAATCACTTGAACCTGGGAGGCAGAGGTTGCAGTGAGTTGAGATCATGCCATTGCACTCCAGCCTGGGCGACAAGAGTGAAACTCCATCTCAAAAGATAAAAAATAAAATAAAAATAAAGATCAAACAATAAAAAGACAAATAACCTAATTTTTTTTTAATGCTCAAAGGATCTGAATAGACATTTCTCAATAGAAGACAATGGCCAACAAGCACATAAAAAGATGCTCATTAGCCATTAAGAAATTGGGAATGAAAATCACAATGAAATAACATTTTGCATTCCTTAGAATGGTTGGAATAAAAAAGAAAGATGTAGGTGAAAATGTGGAGAAATCAGAACCCTTGAACAGTGCTGGGAAGAACAAAATGGTACAGCTGCTATGAAACAGTTTAACATTATGAAAGTTTAAACACAGATTTACCATATGACCCACCAATTTCACTCCTAGTCGTAGACCCCAGAGAATTGAAAGCATGTGTTCCAACACAAAAACTGTTCACAGATGTTCATAGCAGCATTATTCATAATAGCCAAAAAGTGACAACTATCCAAATGTTTATTAACTGATTAATGGAATGCTATAATATTCCACATAATGGACTATGACTCCATTATTCCATCCATACAATGGAATATTTTCTGGCAATAAAAAGGAATGAAGTACTGACACATCACAACATGAATTAACCTTTAAAAGGCCAGGTGTGGTGGCTCACGCCTGTAATGCAAGCACTTTGGAGGCCAAGGCAGGTAGATCACCTGAGGTTGGGAGTTCAAGACCAGCCTGACCAACATGGTGAAACCCCGCTTTGGAAAAAAAAAGAAACCTTTAAAACAGAAGAAACTGATCAAAAGAGACCACATTTTATATAATTCCATTCTTGTGCAGTGTTTAGACTAGGCAAATCCATAGAAACAGAAAGCAGATTAGTGGTGCCAGGGACTAGGGGAGGTAACGGCCAGTGTAGGATGGAAAATTTCTAGATAATTAGTAATATTTTGCATTTCTATTGAGTTTGCACAACATATTTTGGAAGTAGAGTTGGATCTGCTTGAAGGAACATGTTGTTATTCCTTCAGTAAAGCCTCCTCCTCTTCAGTACACAAGGCCTAGCAATTTTCAAAGAAAGGAGATATGTTACACTGAATAACCTAAACTCCACTGATGATGAGCTGGGTGGTTGCTGATGAGCACGTCCCTTAGAAAGCAGAAAGCACTTCAGACTTCTCCGGTATCCAGGCTCACTGTTACCACTGCTGGTTGCATTGCACTGAACCAGTTCCCCTGGTTGCATTGCACTAAACCAGTTCCCCTATTCATCCTCTACATGAATCAGTCTTGAAGTCCTGACCATTTTTCCATTGCAGAATTATTGGTGTTTTGCCCTCTCTCTTTTTTTCTCTCTCTGTCTACAGTCAAATCCAGGTGGTCATTTCATGCCTGGATTCATTCCATAAGCTCTTGATTACGTTATGAGATCCTTGGGGTGTCGCTTTTCTGGTCAGAAACCTGTGGCTCATGGCACCTTTGCCTGAAGTTTGCTCGAGTCCACTGGGCTCTTTCTGTTCACTCAGCCTGACCGGCTGCACTCAGCTGACACTATCAGCCTGGATCCAATGCCTCCAAGGAAGACTACAAGTCAGGTGTGGAGCGGCAAGGGGTGTGTGAGCGAGCGTGGGGTCCGGCCACTGCACAGTCAAACATGCTGGCTGCTGCCGTGGGTGGGCAACTCCAGGTGCTGGCATGGGCACTGGCTCACTGCAAGCAAGCTTCCCTGGCTGGCACTGGGGAATGTAGTGGCACCTGGAAGCTTGGAGACACCAGGAACCACAGGGCCCCAAAGTGGGAGTCACAGGTCTGGGCTCCCCAAAGGTCCACAGCTCTTCCCTCCTCTTCACCCACAACATGGCAAGCAAGGGGCATGTTTCAGTCTTGTTTGTGTTATAGCTCTTTTAGCCCTTCCATACAATAGGTCCCAAGTACTTGTCCTGCAACCAAAAGAATGAGGTATGCAGACAAGCGGAGGGTAAGCAAATGAGGGGAGCTCTTTACTGAGTGATAGAACAGCTCAGTCTCCCACAGCGGGCAGCTCCTTTCCACAGCTAGGGTGTTCCAATGAGTGTTCAGCTCCTAGCAGAGAGGAGGCCCTAGAGTGGTTTGCTCCTCTTTGCAGGCAGGTCATCCCATTGTCTTCCCAGCTCTCAGCAGAGAGGAGGCTCTGGAGTAGGTTGCCCCTCTCTGCAGGCAGGTTGTCATGTCATCTTCCCAGGTCTCAGCAGAGAGAAGGCCCTGAAGTGGGTTACTCCTCTCTGCAGCTGGTCATCCCAACATCTACTTGAGTCTCAGCAGAGAGGAGGCCCTGGGAAGGGTAACTCCTCTCTGAAGCTGGTTGTCTTGATGTCTTTCTGTCCTCTGCTCTGCTCTAGCTGAGCCCAGGGCTTTTATGGGCCCCAGAGGGGAGGAAGTGCATGCCAATTTGACCATGGGCAGCCATGGGTGGGCCCAGAAAAGGCACCACAGCCCCCACTCCAGACCATGGGGACTGGCAGCTGAGCCCCTAGCCTTCAGGCCTTCCCTGAACTAAAAAAGGTGGGGACTCACTAGGGACCTGCTCCTTTCCCCACAGAAACCTGTCTGCCCCCTGCTGCTGTCCATGGCACCCAGCCTGTTCATGCCAAGGGGCACCTGTAGGCCAGTGCTGAACCTCCCTCAATCCCCACCTCAGCTTCCCCTCAACTATGCGTGTTGGTGCCCAAAGTCCAGAGGAAGCTGAGGCGGCTCGGGGGCTGGCATGTCAGCAGTGCCCTAAACACCCCAGCCAGGCTGTGACAGTGCCCAGGCTTGGCCCCACATTGCTCCAAGATTGAAGCAGGTGCTGACAGCAGGGAGAATCCAGGCAGTGGGAGCAGGCACTTCTGAGCCTACAAGGGTCAGGGGGACCTTCCCAGGCCCCCAAGAGCACATGGAGGCCAGGGTCCACAGCCCAGACTTGGGTGGCTGCAGCTGAGCCCAGGAGGGCAGGACTGCTGCCTGCTTCTGGCTCCTGCCAGCTCTTTGCAGCCTGGGGCTGGGGCTCCAGGTCTTAACTGGGTCCAGGCCAGTGTCTGGGGCAGGGGCAACACTGCCAGGAGCTCCCTTTGTTTTCCCGGTGCTCAGAGGCAGCCCAGGGTGGAGTGGATCATGGGCCCCAGGCCTGGCTGTCAGCAGTGTCAGGCTCAGGAGTCACTCCAACATGGGGCCGACCCCAGGGATGCATCCCTGGGAAGCCCTACACAGAGCCTCCTCCCAAGGCACAGGAACCCAGCACCTTCAGTGGAGTGGGCCAGGTCCCTAAAGTGGGTACCATTCCCACTTCTTGCCCCAGGCCCCCGAAGTGTGGCTCCAGCTCTGCACCCTGGGCCCAGCCCCTATGCTCCATGTGCAAGCACAACACTACCCTGGTCCAGCTCCACCTCAGGGCCCCTCTCTGCCCAACTGCACTGCTTCCCTGCTGGTGGGCAACCTGGCCCAGTCCTGTCATAACAGCCCGTAGGGCAGTAGGCTGCAGGGAGACTGTCTCCTCCCCACCCTCCCTGCAGCGGCCAGCATGATGGCAGTGACCACTCCAGATGGCCTATCACTGCCATCGATTGCACACCCTCCATCTGGCTTCTCCATGCACCTCATGACTAGGCTTGTCATCCTGGAATTGACTCTCATGAACTGGGCAAGCAATAACCAGGATGTGACAACCCTACTCTTCAAAATCTCACAAAAATAGGAGTAGTTAATTAGCATAAGTGAAGCTATGCAAAGAACATTTCTTGGGTGGGGGAGAGGATCAGAAAAAGTGGATAATAATGACAGGCAGCAGCTACTGAGCACTTTGCGTTCACAGTCTCACTGAATGCCTACAGCAGTGCACACGTGTAGGGTTATTATCCCTGTTGAGGCAGAGCAGAAAGGAACTCACCCAGGTGGCCCAGGTCCCCATTGGTGCAGTGTACGCAGGACCTGTGTCCTCAAGCTCCACACATGACAGTGCTAAAGCAGGTCCAGAGATGGGCTTTGGGGTTTGAAAAGGATGGGGCCAACAGCCTCATCTGAGCAGACCTTCTAGGGTCAGAGATGTATTTGAAACCAGCCCAATTTTCCCATAGAACTGATGTTTATGGTTTCTTTTAAATAAGCATACAAGTTGATCCTCCCAGTCTTAAAACTTGAGAAAGTTACAATTGCCTTATCTGAGTTCCTTTCTCAGGAAACCAACCACCAGGCCTCCCACACAGTGTCAACAAACTGAAAGTCACCATATCCCCACCTCTGGACAAAGAGATGCTAAACCCCTCACCCATCATGATTGCCTAACAGCCACCTCTGGATAATGAGATGCCAGACCCCTCACCTGATTGCCTAACAGACTACCTGCTGCCTGTTGACTTATTCCCCTTCCTTATCTCTTCTTAATTTCTGTTTTCTCAAATGTAGTTACATCTTTTTGCTGCTATATAAACCCCTGATTTTAGTTGGTTAGGGACATGGATGTGAGACTGATTGCCCATCTCCTCGGCTATAGCACCTGATTAAAGCCTTCTTTGACAATTCTTGTTGTCTCAGTGATTGGCTTTCTGTGCAGTGAGCAGCAGGATGTAGACCAAGCTAGTCCAACCCAACTCATTTTGTTGTTGTTGTTCCATTTTATTTGGTTTTGTTTTAGGCTTTTAACAGCCTGAAGCCATGGTTTTTAGTTTCTGTCTCCAGTGATAAGTGGAAAAGAGGGATGAGGAAGGGACTTTACTGGCCCAACCAGAAACAGAAACTAAGAACCCATGACTGTATTTTTTCCCTTGGACACCCCTGACCTAGATCAAATCCCTGGCATTTCAGTAACATACTCTTTCACTCTTCCCTTCCCTGTCCACCTACCAAAGTCCTCACTAACCATCTCTGAAAGCTCTTCCAAGAACCAGTGCTCAACACCTGGGCTGTGCCCTCAGTCTTAACGCATTCACAAATTGCTGTTATATTTTATGCATACTTATCTTATTTCTTCACCTAGACATAAGGACATAGGGACCAGATCATAGGTTTATTTGTGTTGCATCTCCAGGCATCGTGCTTGTGGTCCAGACCAGAGGAAGCGGGGAGGATGAAGAATGGAAAGCACTTGCCCACTGAGACTGCCCATTTTTTTCAGGCAAACAGTAGCTTGTCTGGAAGCCCCATCCATTAGACTCCCTCACATCTGACTGCCTAGAAAAATGCCACATAGACACTCCTAGTTGCAAGGGATCTTAGGAAATCATTGCCTACCCACTGCAGGAAAACAAACAGAAGGAAAGGTAATCTATGAATAAGGAAGAAGAGAATAGATGCTCAGTAGATAACCAGGCTGCATCAACCAGGACCCACTCCAGACAAAGCTTTAGGCAGAGCTTCAGATGACCTCTCTCTTGTGTACGCATTCCCCCATCCTCCCACTCGACCTCACCCCCACCCATGCCCGCTCATCTTGCAGCCACTTGTGACCACGCTGCTGTAGCATCTAAGTGATTTATCCTCATGCAGCAGATTTTTAGTGGGGTACCCACAAAGGAGTGGTACAGAGGAGTCCGTGTTAGTGACAGAATTGCTGTCATCAGGATGGCTTGCAAGGGAGCTTTGGTGGGAGTTGGGAAAGAGGGACGCCTTCTCTTCCTTCCCACTTACCAGCCAATGCCTGGATTTCCAGAAGATCCCTATACCACCTGGGTACAAGGCTGGCCCAAGAGATTTGCTGAATATCTTGAGAATACTATTTGATATCTTTTTCTTACTTTTTCATTATTAGAACAGTTTTTAAATAATAAAATGAGAGAATAATAAAATGAGAGAAGAAGAAATGAGAGAATTTTGTATTTTTTTTCTTTTTTCTTTTTCTAACTAGAATAACCAGTTTAGAGAGAATTATATTTTAGGTAATTTTCATTACCAAAATAAAACTATTATGACATGCTAATGTAAAGTTTTCCAGAGTTTTCTTTCTGATAAGAGCTTTTCTTAGAGTCATCATCCCAGGTGAGCAAATTTTTATCCTATTTTAAAAAAAATTAATGTATCTTAAGCATCATTTATTCATTTATTTATTTTATTTTTTAATTTTTTGAGAGATGGAGTCTCAGTCTGTCGCCAAGGCTGGAGTGCAGTGGCACAATCTCAGCTCACTGCATCCTCCACCTCCTGGGTTCAAGCAATTCTCCTGACAGCCTCCAAGTAGCTGAGATTATAGGCGTGTGCCACCATACCCAGCTAATTTTTTGTATTTTTAGTAGAGACAGGGTTTCACCATGTTGGCCAGTAGGTCTCAAACTCCTGATCTCAAGTGATCCACCCACCTCGGTCTCCCAAAGTGCTGGGATAACAGGCATGAGCCACTGCACCTGGCCTTAAGCAGTTACATTATTTCATACCTTCATTAATATAACTTCAGTAGCTACTTCATATCACACCAAGTGGACATAGCCATTGGATTAGTCAATCATACCCTATTACGGGTCATTTAAGTTTGCGTTAGCTAGAAGACAGACTTACCCATTGGAACAGACACGAGGGAAATTTTACGTTCTAATTTTTACTTTTTTTTTAAGAGACAGGATCTTGTTCTGCCACCCAAGGCTGGAGTGCAGTGGTGCAGTCATGACTCCACTGTAACCTCAAACTCCTCAGCTCAATCTTCCCATCTCAGGCTCTCCAGTAGCTAGAACTACAGGCACGTGCCACCATGCCCAGCTGTTTTTTTTTTTTTTTTGAGAGACAGGGTCTTACTATGTTGCCCAGGCTGGAATAGAACTCCTGGGCTCAAATGATCCTCTGGCTATGGCCTCCCAAGGTGCTGGGATGACAGGGGTGAGCCACCATCCCCAGCCTACTTTTTTCTTATCTAAGAGACACAAGTTGATTGATACAGCAGCTCCAGGATCAAGAAAACAGGTGCCAGTGAGCCACCTTGGACTGTGCAGATGAGGGCAATACCCTAAGAGGACAGAGCAGTGAGATGGACTGTCTTATAAAGATGACATCCGTATTCTAGACAGAGAGAAGAAAAGATTAAGGGGAGGCCTCAGTCAGAAGTCACATGCCTCACTGCTGCTTACACCTTCGTTGGCCAGCATGCAGGCACATGGTCACCCAGGTGCAAAGGAGGCTGGGAACTGTAGTCATTAGTCTAGACAGCTGAAGTCAGGGATTCTATTACAATGAGAAAGGGAAATTGGAGACAGCTAGTCCCAAGGTTGTTTTTAATAATTCATTATTTGTAATGCCATGAAGATCATCTTTGATATAGAGCTTTTCCTATTATTTGGGGTGTTTTGTTGTGGTTGTTAGGTGTTCAGTTATGTTTTGTTTTATTTAGTAAATAAAACTAGCGTGACTGGATTAAAAGGTACATATCTTTAGGACTCTTCATACTTACTAATAAGGTGTTTTGTCTATCCCCTTACCAGAACTGGATATTGTAATATAAAATAATCTGCCATTTTCAGGGGGAAAAAAAGAAAGAGGAGGAGGAGGGAAAATAATAAGAGGAGGAGTGGGAGAGAAGAATAAGAAGAAGGAAGAGGCGAGAGAAGGAAAGAAGAGGAGAGAAAGGAGGAAGATGAAACCATTTTGTAGTTCTTATGGTAATATGTGCTTCATCATAGCGGGGCAAAGGCCTTGTGTTTGTTTACAGGTTATCTTTCCTTTCTGATGAAACAGTTGGCTTGTATCTGAGTTAGATCTCTTGGGGTCAAGGATCAGACTTACTCAGGAATCTCAGACAATGGAGGGTATCTTCTAATGGCTCGTATGGGGCTAGGAACAGCAGCAGGCAGCTTCCTGTCTGGATTGTGGTGACAGCTGGGCCTATTGGAAAGGGGGCTTCAGTCCTGGGTCAGAGGATCCAGAGCAGCCCCGAGACTGGCTGCCTACCTCAGCCTCGCTGGGAAGAGTCCCCCCAACACACACCCACTATTACATAGCAGGTGCACCTCGGGCGAAGCCAGATGTCTGCACAAGCCTTCCACAAACCAGCAGGTGTGAGATACCATGGTGGCCACTGAACAAAACTTTCAGCAGAAAAGTGGGTTTGAGCATTTTGTGAAGTCTGTGGGGTTTTTGCATAATATGAAATTAGCAGCAGTGCAGGAAGCATGGATTGTATTGTATGGAAGCATTTCCTCCCAAAATGAAGGGGCTCCTGTGAGAGGGGCCACAGGCTGACCAGCACCAGTCCTAAGAGGAGCCGGTATTGATGCCATGGCAACCACACATAACCAGAAGGACAAGAATCAAGTTGTCAGCTGAGAGATCATTAAAAGTAATTGCTAAAGCCAGGCATGGTGACTCATACATGTAATCCCAGCAATCTGGGAGGCTGAGGCGGGTGGATCCCCTGAGCTCGGGAGCTTGAGACTAGCCTGGGCAACACGGCGAAACCCCATCTCTCCAAAACATACAAAAATTAGCCAGGCGTGGTGGCGTGGGCCTATAGTCCCAGCTACTTGAGCCCAGGAGGTCGAGGTTCCAGTGAGACAAGATTGCACCACTGCATTCCATTTGGGGTTGCAGAGCGAGACTGTCTCACAAAAAACAAAAACAACAAACACTCGCTGATGATGACTCACCGTATGTTTTTTGGCCCACAGCTCAGGAGTACAAAAAAAATGTGACAATGCCATAAAAATCCCCTTCCATTTCCTTCTACTTATCTATGTGGAAAAACATTTCTCTTGGCTGGGCGCGATGGTTCACGCCTGTAATCCTCACACTTTGGAAGGCAGAGGCAGGCAGATTGCCTGAGCTCAGGAGTTCAAGACCAGCCTGGGCAACATGGCAAAACCCCATTGCTATTAAAAATACAAAAAATTAGCCAGGAGTGATGGCACGCACCTGTAATCCAGCTACTCGGGAGGGTGAGGCACAGAATCGCTTGAACCTGGGAGGCAGGGGCTGCAGTGAGCTGAGGTCGCACTTCTGCGCTCCAGCCTGGGCAACAGACTGGAGTGAAATTAGCAAGAGTGCAGGAAGCAGTGAGTTTTTTTTTTCTCTGAGACTCTGTCTCAGAGAAAAAAAAAAGTCTCACCACCAACATCTATAATAATAAAGAAAAAGAAGAAATAGAATTGATGTTCACAATGTGTCTTACTCTAGCACAGAGATACATAAGCTAGGAAATAAAAACAACTTCACCTCATTAAGAGATGCATTTCTAATAAAAACGTCCTTTTTATGTTTAACAATTGTTAAATAATTTGTCACATATTTATGCTGCTTTAATCAAATATCCATAATGGTGATGATACTCGTAACCAGAAGATAACTTTTCCATACTTAGAGACATGATCACAAAGGCATCGCTTCCTTAAATTTCAATTTGTAAATGTATTTTTCCTTGCTGAGAAGTATGAGAGGTATAAGCCAATGACTTTCAAACATAAAATATATTAGGATAAAAGTTTATGAGGCAGGTGGCTGGAAAGAATGGTTACAGAACTCATTAACGTATGTTTAAATGGGGGGCGTCAGAGCGCGGCAGTGCCTAGATATCACTAAACACACAGCCAAGAGTCATATGTTTTATTTTCTGAATATTAATATTTTCAATTAGCTGGAAGTTGCATGATTTTCAGCCATTTAAACCTGGAGGAAAATTTTAGGTGCAAAATGGAAAAGTGAGGACACAGCTGTTCAGAATTGAGCAGTACCCCACCCCGCCTCGGGATCTTTCTGGGTCTGGGGCTCCCTCTGGTGGTGAGAATCAGAATTTGTGTTAGATCACAGAGCGAGAGACCCGCCTAGCAAGAAGAATTAAAAGTACCACGTTGTGCAAGCCCCCTTCTGGGTGTGTTTCCTGGAATCGTCACTATACTTTTTTTTTTTTTTTGAGATGGCGTTTCGCTCGGTCGCCCAGGCTGGAGTGCAGTGGCGCGAAATCGGCTCACTGCAACCTCTGCCTCTCCGGTTCAAGTGATCCTCCCGTCTGAGCCTCCCGAGTAGCTGGGACTATAGGCATGCACCACTAATTCTTGTATTATTAGTAGAGACGGTTTCACCATGTTGGCCAGGCTGGTTTCGAACTCTTGACCTCAAATGATTCGCCCTCCTTGGCCTCCCAAAGTGCTGGGATTACAGGCGTGGGCCACCATGCCTGGCCTGTCACTATAAAATTTGACCATGTTGGCCCCCCAACCCCAGAATCAGGAGGGAAAAGATACCTTGAGAGAACAGTACACCGCACATCTCACCAAGCCGGATCCTCCGTGGTCATTCGCTAACCGGACAGAGGTCTACTGAGCACTCACAATGGGCCCACCCATTCCTAGAAGCCCTCTGTATCTCTCTCTAAGAAGTGTGAAGAAATTCTTAAACAAAAGAGGAACCCAACACCAATTAACGACCACAGGAATTCGCCCAAAATTAAAGTGACCCGCAAACGTTTACAAAGAGGTTCATCCCCTCTGGTCATTAAAGAAACACAAATGAACAACTACAAGAAAGCACTTGCCTGCTATTAAGCTGGCATAGGTTTAAATATCTGATAAGATCCAAGGCTACCATGGGTGGAGTGACTGAGAAACACGTATCTTCATACTTTGTTGGCGAGGATATAAACTGGTACAAGGTAAGGGACTATGAAGAATATTAACATTTTTAAGTTCATGCTTTTGACCCATGAATTCCTCTTTTAAGACTGCTTCATCAAGGCCCTGGCCCAGCCTGCTGCTGAGACGGTCAGGACTTGGTAAGACGCGCTGAGGGTAGAGTCTGTGCCTGAGAGCCCCTCTCCTAATTGCTGAAAAGGAGCGAGTTCTCCAGCCTTTGGTTACATGTCCCCTCATTTTCTAAGAACAACCTCCGGGGCTCTGCTCCCAGCACAAACTTTCCTGTGCCAAGAATGGGGAGGCGGTGGGGGCGGCGGGGACTGGCGCCCAACTCAGCCTCCTGGGTCAGCGGGTGGGAGAGTGTCCCGGGGCTCAGAACGCCTCGTCCTTCTCCACCCCTGCTCTCCTTTCCATCTCACACCCACAAACACACATTCACACACTCATACCCACACGCACGCACATGAACTCACACACACTCATAATCACACACATCCATACACATGCATTCACACACCACTCCCCCCACATCCCACACTCTCACACACACACTCATATACACCCACTGAACACCCATACACATGCACTCACACCACTCCCCCCACACTCTCACACAAACACACCTTCACTCATACACACCCACCAAACACCCATACACATGCACACACCACTCCCCCCACACACACCCACACACACTCATACACAACCACACACCCATACACATGCACTCACACCACTCCCCCCACACACCACACACACATTCACTCATATACACCATACACATTCACACACACCACTGCCCCCACACACATGAACTCACACACATACAACCACACACACCCATACATATGCACTCGCACACTTAAAAACATTCACTCATATGCACCCATGCACACCCATACACATGCACTCACACCACTCCCACACACACAGTAACACATACCTTCACACACTCATATATACCCACATACATGCACTGACACACTACACACACACACTCACACTCCCCACATCCCACACACACATCCACACCCACACTCACACACACATTCATTTATACACACCCATATACCATACACATGAACTCACACCATTCCCTCACACTCACAGTCACATACACCTTCACACACTCATACATTTACACACACCCACACACATGTGCTGACACACTACTCCCTAACACACACACATTCACAGACACACTTATCCCACACACATCCACATTCACACTCATAAACACACACATTCACACATGCCCATACACATGCACTCACACTACTCCCTCACACAAACACCACCCCCACACATTTGTCCACACAGACACACACCCCACACACTCACAAACACACATATTCACACATGCACTCACATACCACTCCCCTACACTCACAACAAACTCACAGCCCCTACACACTGACACACACTCACATTCACACACACACCCCGTGGAAGACTAGAAAGAGTCCTGGATTCGAACGTGATCCCCACATGGTCTTGCCTCTCAGGGTCTCCTCTCAGGGGCCTGCCTCACTATGGGCCTCAGTTTCCCCACCTACACAAGGGGACTAGATGGTGCCTCTGAGCTCCCCACACCATTAATTCTAGCTCTGGTCTTCAAGGAGGTTATCCTCTAACAGAGGAAGCAGGAGATACCCTCCAAGTCATGCCATAACAAATATGTCTTGAACGCCGCTAACTGGAATGCTGGCATCTCACGCCCAAATACACACAGCCAATATCATGGCTGCATAACGATATTGACCAAAGACAGACCGCATACACAACGGTGGTCCCATGACATGACAGGACCCATAAGATTAGACCATACATTTACTGTACCTTTTCCATGTTTAGCTATGTTTAAATACACAATACTGGAAGCGCACAGTGGCACATGCCTGTAATCCCAGCATTTTGGGAGGCTGAGGTGGGCAGATCACCTGAGGTCAGGAGTTCGAGACTAGACTGGCCAACATGGTGAAATACGTGTCTACTAAAAATACAAAAATTAGCCGAGTGTGGTGGCAGGTGCCTGTAACCCCAGATATTGGGGAGGCTGAGGCAGGACAATCACTTGAACCCAGGACACAGAGGTTGCAGTGAGTCAAGATTGTGCCATTGCACTTCAGCCTGGGTGACATAGCAAGAATCCATCTCAAAAAAACAAAAACAAAAACAAAAACAAAAACAAAAAAATGGCCTCCTCCCTTCCATCCAGGAGTTTGCCAAGCAGTCGATACTACAAGCAGGAAGTGACTGTTGCTGTGGAAGAGATGGAGAATTCTCTGGACATTCAAGGAAAGGGAGACATTTATGGGAAACCGGAGAGAAATTTAAGGTAAACAAAAATAGACAGTGGCATGGGCTTAGAGTCAAAGGAGAATAAAGACCCAAAATGTGCCACTAGAATTCAAGAGGGGAGAAAGATTTGTTTGGCCTAAGGTAGTTAAAGAAAGTTCCACCTGGAAGCTGAGACTTGACATGGTTCTCAATGAGTAGCATGTATAGAAAGGCTGGCGGGGAGGAGTGTCCACAAGCTGGGCAGAGAAGGTTTAGGAGCCCTGAGGATAATATAATTTGGGGCGTGTCAGGCTGGGTGAGGTGGCTCATGCCTGTAGTCCCAGCACTTTGGGAGGTCGAGGCAGGCAGATCACCTGGGGTGAGGAGTTCAAGACCAGCCTGGCCAACATGGTGAAACCCTGTCTCTACTAAAAAAAATACAAAGATAGCTGGGCATGATGGCATGCACCTGTACTCCCAGCTACTTGGGAGGCTGAGGCAGGAGAATCACTTGAACCCAGGAAGTAGAGGTTGCAGTGAGCCAAGATCGCACCACAAATACAATATTAGGAATAAAAGTAAATATTACTAAGAATGAGAAACAATAAATTAGAAAAATAAAAAATGCCACAAACATTACAAAATCCAGAAAAATAACAAAATATTTGTATTAATTAACTGTCTGATACATACCTATAATACTTTTTTTTTTTTTTTTTTTTGGCTATAGGCTCTAATTGTCTCTTTAAATGACAACAATCTTATCAGAGAAATTAGAAAGAATCTTTCCTTTAGCATGGTGGATTAAAATTTAGTGATTTATTAATTTAGAAAAGTTTCTTTTAGCTTTGTGTCAGTTGTCAATTTGCTGTATCTCAGCTCTTTTTTTTAATTAATTAATTTATTTTTTAAAATAGAGGCCCCACTTTCACGGTCTGTATTCGTACTGAAAATCAAGATCAAGCGAGCTTTTGCCCTTCTGCTCCACGGGAAGTTTCTGTCCTCCCTGAGCTCGCCTTAGTATCTCAGCTCTTTTTTTTTTTTTTTTTTTTTTTTGAGACAGAGTCTCACTGCGTCACCAGGCGCCAGGCTGGAGTGCAGTGGCGCGACCTCGGCTCACTGCAGCCTCCGCCGCCCGAGTTCAAGCAATTCTCCTGCCTCAGCCTCCCGAGTAGCCGGGACTACAGGCGCGCGCCACCACGCCCAGCTAATTTTTTTGTATTTTTAGTAGAGACGGGGTTTCACCATGTTGACCAGGATGGTCTCGATCTCTTGACCTCGTGATCCGCC
>PVKV010037766.1:0-14518 GCA_004027835.1 Alouatta palliata
GCAATTCTCCTGCCTCAGCCTCCCGAGTAGCTGGGACTACAGGCACGTGCCACCATGCCCAGCTAATTTTTGTATTTTTAGTAGAGACGGGGTTTCACCATGTTGACCAGGATGGTCTCGATCTCTTGACCTCGTGATCCACCCGCCTTGGCCTCCCAAAGTGCTGGGATTACAGGCGTGAGCCACCACGCCCGGCCTCGTTCATTATTTAATAAATATTTGTTGAATGAAGACAGCAATTCCCTGAGGTAGTTTGAATAATAAATTAATGGTGCCATCTAGTGTTCCTGGAAGGATATGTGAATTAACACTGAGAGTCATATTTGCATAAGCCATGGGATAAATAGAACTGGTATAATCAATTCTGTTCCTCTGTTTTTCACTGCCCTCTGTGGCTCTGAAAATATTAAAATGTTTTCAATGATCAAACAGGCACAGGGCATATTAACTTCCCTAAAAGCATTTTTTTTTTTTTTTGAGACAGGTTATTGCTGTCCCCCAGGCTGGAGTGAAGTGGCAAGATCATGGCTCACTGTAGCCTCAACCTCCTGGGCTCAAGCAATCTTCCCACTTCAGCCTCCTGAGTAGCTGGGACTACAGGCGTGTGTCACCACACCTGGCTAATTTTTATTATTTATTTATTTATTTATTTATTTATTTTTTTCTGAGACGGAGTTTTGCTCTTGTTGCCCAGGCTGAAGTACAATGGGCAACCTCTGCCTCCCAGGTTGAAGCGATTCTCCTGCCTCAGCCTTCCGAGTAGCTTGGATTACAGACATGTGCCACCATGTCCAGCTAATTTCATATTTTTAGTAGAGATGGGGTTTCTCCATGTTAGTCAGGCTGGTCTCAAACTTCTGACCTCAGGTAATACACCTGCCTCGGCCTCCCAAAGTATGGGGATTACAGGCATGAGCCACCACACCCAGCTAATTTTTAAAGTTTTTGTAGAGACACTCTCTTACCATGTTGCCCGGGTTAGTCTCAAACACCTAGGCTCAAGCAATCCTCCTGCCTCAGTCTCCCAAAATGTTGGGCTTACAAGTGTGAGCCACCGCCCCCAGCCTAGGAGCAATTTTTTCCCCACTGGTTTGACTGTTCCTTGTAGAATTCCTGTGTGAGGTAAGCATCACGAAAGTCTTCTTTTACCTTTGGGGCACCTCCACCCCCTCACTGCCAAAAAAAAAAAACCCTCTCAAAAATCTCAAAATGGCAATAATTTGGCTATTTTGGTATAATTCTCCTCCAGCATTTCAAAGTACATATTTATTGATTTTGAAATTTTGGTTTTGGCCTCAAAAACCCCCAAATCCAAGTGATAAAACATTAGCAAGGGTAACTAATATTATTTAAAATAGGAATAGAATTCTCTAAGGTAATGAGCCCAATCTTCTGATTTAGAAAATATTGGGTTTTTTAAAAGTATGATAGGGACACAAACAAAAGCTTCCTTAAAACCATTAAAATATTTTAATAATTAATAGTTGAAAATGAAAAAGTTAATCAGTTCATTTTTACTGTATGCTTATTGTGCTAGGAGCTACTCTGAAAGCTCATTAATCATCTTAACAACCCCATTATGTAGGTTCTCTAGCATTAAGCTCCGTTTTTCAGATGACAGAATGGAGAAACAGAGAAGTTAAGTAACTTGATTAAAGTCACAGAGCTACTAAACAGTGGAGCCAGAATTTAAATCACAGCCCAAGCCCATGAGTTCATAACCATGTTCTCATCTACCTCCACTGGGGGAATGATGCTGTTTTGTGTTAAAGTTCTTGGCCTAGTGAAACTAATTAATTAATTAATGTAGTTTTCTACAAAGGAATCAAGGCAACCATAAAGAAACAAAAGCATACACAATTTTCCTAGAAGTCAGTTTTTTTTTTCTTTTTACAGGCAAGAAGTTGAAGCTGCAGAATTGTTCCATGTTCTAAGGATGCTGTGGCAATGAGCAAAAGCGACATCAAAGTCAAGGTCAAAGGCAGAAGCTAGTTTGCAGTGGCATAATGAAGAACCAATTGGTCCTTACTGCCCTCCCACCGCTTTTTACAACCCATTGCTCAGAACTTTTCGTTCTACTTTCCAATTGTCCAAAGCTCCACCTACTCTGCTACTGGCTGTCATGTTTTAAAATAGATTAAATGACTCAAGTTCTCAAATAACCAATTTTCTTGAAATCTGCTATTTCCTGAATCTGCTTTATCTCAGCCAGATATTAAAATAATAATCAAATTATCTGTTAAAGATAGTCCAATTAAGGAGTGATTTACTAGGTAACATCCAGAGTTTTTTGCATGATACATTATACTCTTAAAAAGGAGTATGAATTTCCCAGAATTTTAGATTGATGGAGTCTTTCAGAGAATATTTGTGAGTAGGTGGTTTCTAGGCTCATTAACCTGGAAATGATGTCCCTCCCACCATCCTCACCTGGAACCTAGGATTCCTTTTCTAAATGTTTGCTTGACTCTTTATTTTTTGTTAATTCTTTTTTTTTTTCTTTAGACTGAGTCTTGCTTTGTCGCCCAGGTGGGAGTGCAGTGGTGCAATCTTAGCTCACTGCAACCTCCACCTCCTGGATTCAAGCCATTCTGCCTCAGCCTCCCGAGTAGCTGGGTTTACAGGCACCCACCACTATGCTTGGCTAATTTTTGTATTTTTAGTAGAGACGGAGTGTCACCATGTTGGCCAGGCTGGGGTCTCGAACTCCTGACCTCGGGTGATCTGCCCGCCTCAGCCTCCCAAAGTGCTGGGATTATAGGCGTGAGCCACCATGCCCAGCTAATTTTTAAGTTTTTTGTACAGACATTGTCTTGCCATGTTACCCAGGTTAGTCTCAAACTCCTGGGCTCAAGCAATCCTCCCACCTTGACCTCCCAAAGTGCTAGGATTATAGCATGAGCCACTGTGCCCACTTGACTCTTTAAATTTTTAAAATACAAAGTGATTTGGGAAAGGGAAATATCTATTCTCCATCTTGGATAGAGTTTTTCCTCAAGTGGTTTGTGGGTTATCCTCTTCAGACTTTACTGGAGAGATTCCCAGCCCTAACTCTGACCTACTACACCAAAATCTTCCAGCAAGGCTCAGGAATCTGTATTTTAGCAATGTTCCCAGATGATTTTTATGTGTGTGTAAGTTTGGAAACCACTGACCTAAAGGATAATTTTTAAAAGTAAAGCAACAGCATCATTTGGATTATTGGATTCTTTCCTATTACAGATCACAGACCAGAACTTCAAGGAGTATCATGTAAAATCCTAATTATAAGACCAAACATAATTTTAGGAGACTAATAATTAACAACTCTATTTACAAGACTGCATGTCCTTTTGTTATAAATTACACGTGTGAAATGTCTCAAGGTATAACATGTGAAACATCTCAAAGAAATCTTTGGTGGATGTTGTTTAATCCTGACTTGCCTTCCATAAAATTAACCAGTTATTGCCCAAAGTTTTTACTACCCACACATGAATCTCCAGTAACCCCTAAGGCAGTCTCTGAACAAGTCTAATTTCCTGTATAAAAGAAAACTGGCTTAAAATGAACTGAGTTTGGGCCGATCACGCCTGTAATCCCAGCACTTTGGGAGGCCGAAGCAGGAGGATCACGAGGTCAAGAGATGGAGACCATCCTGGCCAACATGGTGAAACCCCGTCTCTACCAAAAATACAAAAACTAGCCAAGCGTGGTGGCATGCGCATGGAGTCTCAGCCACTCGGGAGGCTAAGGCAGGAGAATCACTTGAAGCTGGGAGGCAGAGATTGCAGTGAGCCAAGATCGCGCCACTGCACTCCAGCCTGGTGACAGAGCGAGATTCCATCTCAAAACAAAAGAAATGAACTGAGTTTGGTTAGCTGTACAAAACTTAGGCTGATTAAACTTAAACTGGTTATCTGTAGGGCCATGAGGCCCCACAGGGTTGTGGGGTGTCCTTTATGCTGTGCTGAGGTGCAGGATCCCAGAAGCAAATAGGACACTGAAGAACTGGTGAAGAGGATCTGGACTCAGGGGGCCACGCCCCCTGTGAGTGGAGGTCAGGAGAGCCCCAAATGTCCAGAAGCATCTGTTTTATTAGGTACAAGCAGGAGGCAGGGTCGTGAGTGAGGTCATCATCTATAGGCTTAGTAATAGGGCATACATAATCACGTGAGTCACAAATGAAGGGGGCCATCCCATTATGTCACTTGGGCAGAGAGATGGGCCATGCACAGTAGGGGGGCATGCCGTGTGCAGTAGTAGAAGGTCGTGTACAGAAAGCGGTCCACCCCCATTAGGTCACCGAGGCAAGGAGGTGGGCTGTGTGCAACAGGTGTCATGCGCAACACTTCTTACCTGGGGGCTGAAGACTTCAAAGGATTTCTAACAGAAATACTGTAAGCCATGCAGTGGGAGCTGACAGACTTGTGTTCTTCTCTTAAGATATTTATGGGAGGATGATTTGAGCTAGCACAGAAGTGAGAAAAGACTGACAGGGTGTACAGCCACTGTGACTGGTCACACCAGAGGGGTTCTTCTCCCTCGGTTATTTCCAGGATCTCAGGCCTGAGGCCTACTTTCCACAGGAACTGGATGCAAGGTACTACAACTCCTTTATCAGGAGGAGCGGCTCTTGCTCCAAGCCTGCCATACAGCGTATGCCCTTTCAGGCAGGGACGCCACCACCTGGGTCTTTGGTTCTTGTCCTGGTCTAGGTGTTTTCCCATGTACTGCTTCTGTTCTGTGACTGCTCTAGGCATTCCTCCTACTACAAACTACTGTATGGTTATATAGAAGGATTCTATAAATCAGCACTAAATGTGTCAGCACAGCTCCGACTATAATACCTATATGATTATATAGAAAGCTTATATAGAACTAAGTATGCTAGATATAAAAATTAAGTATGATTTTATAAGATGGATATATGTAAGCTGTAAGTTATACTTCAGGTACTAATTCTATAAACTAATATATGATTATATTTAATGGATTATATAAAGGAAATAGCTGAGTAATAACACTATAAACTAAGATACTCTTCAGGCACTAATTGTGCCTGGGGTCTGGACAGTTTTCTTTCCTCTGTGCCCCTGGGGGGTGTTACCCACAGTTATCAAAAAGGACTGCGAATTCTGCAGCTTTGGAGATGTTTTAACCTAGGAAATACAACCACATTTTTGGATGAGCAGGGTATACAGTGACCTAACACTAGAGAATCCAAATAGAAAGTTAAAACTGGATTCTAGTCCAAATAGGTTAAAACTAGATTTGACTAAACCTACCTCTCCATCCAACTGAATGTGAACCTATTTTTTTGTTGTTGTTATTTTATAACCAGAATTCCTTGCCATTCTGCGATACTGTAATGGCCTCTCGAGAATCCCTTACAGAAACACAGTTTATATGTACATAACATACTAAAAAGGAAACCATTTAACTTGATAATACCACACCCAGATAATTCAGATACCTAATAGAATTTTTCATTGGAATTATTTGGTTTGGCCAAATTAATTGGGTAACAAGTACTTTTCTTTTCTTTTTTTTTTTGAGACGGAGTCTTGCTCTGTTGCCCAGGCTGGAGTGCAGTGTTGTAATCTCAGCTCACTGCAACCTCTGCCTCCCAGGTTGAAGCAATTCTCCTGCCTCAGCCACCCGAGTAGCTGAGACTACAGGTGTGTCACCATGCCCGGCTAATTTTTGTATTTTTAGTAGAGACGGGGTTTTGCCATGTTAGCCAGGCTGGTCTCCAACTCCTGACCTCAGGTGATCCACCTGCCATGGCCTCACAAAGTGCTGGGATTATAGGCGTGAGCCACGGTGCCCCGACTTTTTTTTCTTATACTTTGTTTACACCCTTCATTTACTCCTGATTCTTACCAGTTGTCACTACCTTTGTTCTCCTTTCATTTAAAATCTAACTCAGTTCAGTCAGCAAGGTCACTTACCTTGAAAGTCTTCCTTCTTTAGAGCTGAGGTGCATGGTGTTCTTGCTGGCAGAGTAGAAATGAGATATCAAGGAAAAAGAACCTGTAATACAACTGGGAACCCTTAACTCATTGTAAGAACTGACTCCAAACCAACTTCCTCAAAAACTAAAGAACTCTTCCAGAGAGCGACTAGTTGATAAACAATCTAAGGGGAGCACTTTTAAAGACTGCAACACTAAAAATAATTCTGTAAAACTACAACGCAAGTCTACCCGACAAAACTTTAAAAATATAATTTTATCTTTCCTTAGAGAGACCATAGGAAAATCTACTATTTTCGTTTAAAACCTGTAACTTGTATTTGTTACTATATTTGGATTTGTGCTACTACTATTCTGGATTTGTTCCCATGTATCTGTGGAACCACGCTCCTAATAATCTTTACTCAGCATCTCTGCTATTTCTTGAAAGAAAATGGAATGGATTGGTGCAATTAATGGCTAGGTGTTTAGAAGACACTAGCTATTTTGCTATTTTCTGTGTATGCGCATGAAAGCCTACAACTTTACAGAGACATAAACGAGCCAGGCTGAGAGACTGGGAAAGATGAAGAGGGAAGAGGAAAGGATGGGCTTGTTGCCCTCATCCGGTCACATTCCCAACTTAGAGCTTCACTTTATTGTAAAATTAGAGGCTAAACCTATTTAAAGCCTCTTCCAAAACTTTTTGATGAACCAGAAATGCCAGTCAGTTACCAACATAATTGACAGTATATCCCGATTTTTAAAAGATCTTTCCCTTTGTGATTTGTTGGAGTTGCAGCGTCAGTCCTGAAGGACTGACCTTGAGAGCCCAGGTAGGAACTGATAAACTGGCAACTAAGTCACATGTTTTCAACGGAATATACCGATATTCAAGTGTCCAAAAAAATAATTTCGAGCCTACTGTTCACAAGTTTGTCAGAAAGCCCTGTTATTGAGACAACCTCGGATCTCAGATACATGACTTGGTCAGCACCATTCTGCTGGAGGGGATTAAGACTGGATGCCTCGAGCGCAGGTGGGAAGGTTACCATCTGAGCAAACTACAAGGCGCCAGCACTAGGGCTTTTTTCAAAGTCTGCCGAAAAATGTTCCGGGAAAAGTCAACCCGCTCCAAACTCCCCGGTGTGGCCCTCACTCGAGGCTCCGGTTCCCTGCGCCGGCAAACTGGGGAAGAGACGGTACCCTACGATTTAGATACAAAGGCGCGCGTGCAGGCAAGGCCCTCCCAGGGCAGACACTGCCACCTCCGCCGTTTCCGACGCCCGCGCTCGCGGGAGAGACTCGGGCCGCACGGGAACCTCGGAACCACCGCCGCAGCACGGATGGGCGTCCCCGCCAGCCAATGGACGCGCCGAGAGGCGGGGCAGGAATGCCGAGGGGGCGGGATTTCCCGCACGGCCGCTCGGCGCCCGGAGAAGGCAGTGCTGGCGGGTACAGCGGCCGCGCCTGCCTGAGAGGGCGAGCCGGGGTCAGCTGCTGCGGGAGGGCCGGCGCCGGCAGCTGTGGGCGGCCGCTGCGTCTCCTGCCGCCGCCCTCCCTCCGCCACGATGCCGGGGATAGACAAGCTGCCCATCGAGGAGACGCTGGAGGACAGCCCGCAGGTGAGGCGCGGGCGCTGGTGGGCGACAAGGGAGAGCCGGGCTGGCGGACCGCAGGCCTGGCGCCTCCGCCGCTCCCGAAGGTCCCCGCCACGGCCCAGGTGGGCGCCGCTGCCGCCCGCGGCCCCCTCCCGTCGCAGGCCGCACCCCGAGCAGTCGGGGCTGGGCCCGCCGCCCGAGGCCCTCGTGGGCCTGCTCCGCTGGGCCGCGGGCCGAGACCCGAAACCGAGCCGCTGGTGCTCGTGGGCCGGGCGGTCACGTACGCGCGCGGGTCTGCTTTTTATTTGACGAAAGGCGCCGTTTTTATCGCCGTGATGTGAGGTGCTAAATCTCGATCCTGGAATTTTCTCCCGGAGAATCTATTCAGAGAAAATGCAGAAGGGAGAGAAACCCTGGTGGCCTTACTTAATGATTTCCAAGGCTCAGCAAGCTAGGGAAGTAAATGGGTAGTTTTTCTCCGGGAGAGGCTGAAAGGCTGTGTGTGGATACTTAACGGCAAAGCCTTTGACGGGTCCCAGAGCCCAAGACCGCTCTCCCCGCCGAGTGTGCCCGTGTCGCGGCCGTGACTGTGGTCGCTGTCACTAGAGCTGTACACGGCGAGTGATGGAAGGTGCCTTCGCTCCTCGACTGCTGCGCCGCTCCCTGCAGACTTGGCCTAAATAAACTCATCAAAATAAAAGCCCTGTGTTCTCTGTGTCGGAATGATGCTGGTGTGGTTGCTCCAGCTTAAGACAGTTTTGGAAAATGTAACTATGATATTTTTTCAGTACTGAAGAATGAAATCAGCTATACTTTTTAAAATGTTGACAGGGGATGTAACTTGCATAGGGAAAACTTCATTTCTAAGCCTGTCTTTTTACACGGTTGGACACCATTTAGAGTGAAACATTTCTGAATGATTGCTCATTTAGAAATGCAGTTGCTCCTACTTCATGTGTCTTTACAGTTGAACGTGGCCTCCAAAGAAGAAAAGCAGAAGAGGTCTAGATTTCCCTTTCCTGGATGGCACTTCTGCCTTGGATGTTGTGTCAGCGTTAATTGCAAAGTTGAAATGGAGCTCTGATTGTAGAATTGATTTGTTCCTTTTCATTCTGAAAGTTATCTTCACAGGCCAGTTGCCTGCTGCTAATGTACTCTTATCAGCCTATACTGACAAAAAGAGAAACTCACATTTGGTTTATCTTGATTGCCAGTATACCCAGTTCAATTTGTTCTTGATTTCTCCATATAAAGTTATACACTATATTTGTTTCAGATGATTGGCAGAAAGCTTGTGGAATTGGCCAGGTGAACTTTGTCATTTTACTTTTTATTATGTGAGATTCAACAGGTTGCCTTACCTTCTCTTACCTGGCTTTTTTTTTTTAATGGCCCATAAAGACTATAAATGGCTCAGAATGGATTGCGCATTGCCCTAGATATGACTTGTGAGGCAGAGACAAACTCTTGACTCATCTGATTTCTTGAGCTTTTTACACAGATTAGTTTACAGCTTAAAAATTGTGTGTTTTTTTTTTGTTTGTTTTTTTTTTTTTTGGCAAGCATGTATCATACTAGTGTCAGTTTTACAGTATATTCGTTTGGTTTTTGAGATAGGGATCTTGCTATGTTGCCTAGGCTGGAGAGCAGTGGCTGTTCACAGACATTATCATAGTGCACTGCATCCTGGAACCCCTGTGCTGAAGCGATCCTCCTGCCTTAGTTTCCCTAGCAGCTGGAACTACAGGCATGTGACACTGTCACAGCTAATTTTTAATGAAGTAGCCACATTGATATTCCTTCAGTGTTTAAAGACAGTAAGTTTGAACTAGGTAAAATTTACTTCGGAAACTTAATTGGGACAACTGGGATTTAGAAAGTGTAGATACTTGGAGGTGATTCTTAGGTTGAACCTGTGACAGAATGAAAAGCCTTGGATTTAGGATTGAGGTAGTTTTTAGTCATCACTGCCACTTAGTACCTTCTGCTTTAGGACAAATCACTCAACTTCTCTGATCCTTAGCTGTTGTGCCTTAATGACGTGTTTTTATTTTTGACCCTGATTATGAAAAATAATAGTTGCTTGCTTCAGAAAAATTGGAAGATCCAGAAAAGAATACACACACAATTACCTGTCGGGTACCCAGCAAAAGCCTATTAACAGTTTGCTTTCTTTATTCTACTGTTTTTTTTCTTCTAGATGTTTTAATGGAATTGAGATTATATTGTACATAATGATCTTTTTCCTGCTTTTAGCTTAACATTATAGCTTAAGTATCTTCATATGTTTTTACATTCCAAATGAAAAATTGTGAAGACTACACATTTCCTTAACTGATTTCACAACCCATTGCTGGACTTTTAGTTTTCCCCAAGTTTGGATTTTATAAATAGGCTGAGATTAATGCTTTGGGCCATAAATTTTCTTCTTAGTTTGAACTATTTTACCTACAATAGAGTCCAAGAAGTAGAGCAGCAAAGAATATGAAGACTTTAAAAAACTGGTAAGTTTTTGGGTTTTTTTGAGACAGAGTCTCACTCTGCCGCCTAGGTTAGATTGCAGTGGCGCAGCTGTGGCCCAGCAACCTCAGGCTCCTGGGCACACCCCACTAAGCCCAGCTAATTTTATTTTATTTATTTTATTTTATTTTATTTTGAAGACGGAGTTTTTCTCATCGCCCAGGCTGGAGTGCAGTGGCGCGATCTTGGCTCACTGCAACCTCCGCCTCCTGGGTTCAAGTGATTCTCCTGTCTCAGCCTGCCAAGTAGCCCAACTGAAGAATTTTTTGTAGAGACAGGGTCTCACTGTGTTGGCCAGGCTAGTCTTGAACTCCTGGCCTCAAGGGTTCCTCCCACCTCAAAGTCTCAAAAGTGCTGGGATTACAGATGCAAGCCACTGTACCAGGCCCAAAAGTTTTTTATTTGATCAGTTTTTATTTTTTTTTAGATTATATCCTTGGCCAGCCCCAGTGGGTCATGCTTGTGAACACTTGAGGGTGGGAGTTCAAGACCAGCCTGGGCAAAATAGCAAGACCTCATCTCTACAAATAATAAAATTAGCTGGGCATGGTGGTATGAGCCTGTGGTTCCAGCTATTGAGGAGGCTAAGGCAGGAGGATCGATTGAGTCCAGGAGTCCATGGCTGCAGTGCGCTGTGATCACACCATTGCACTCCAGCCTGGGCAATAGAATGAGGCTTTGCCTCAAAAAAAGAAAAAAAAAAAAAGAGCCTAGGAGTGATGGAAGACTATCCTAAATTACAGTTGTTGTCTTTCTTTTAGTTTTGATTTATAGTAACTAGTTACTAAATTAGGGAGAATTTGCAAGTCCAAAATCCAGCTGATCAAGCATCTTTTAAGGATACTGCCTGGAACCTGGGGGGAAAAAAGCGTCTTTGGAATTACCTTGCCCAAACCACACAATTCTGCAAAAGATGATCCATTGAGCCAGAAAATCTTAAGCTTATACTAGATGCCTTGTCCATATTTATATGTTGTTTTGAAAATTAAAATCAAAATAAACCTTGTTAATTACTAAAAACAGATGATGTTTAAAAAAAAATTGGTTTTATGTATGGATGTGTATCTTAATGATTCATCTATGATAGAACAGTGAAGACAAACCCCATTCTCAAAGGGAATCTTCTTCCTTTGTATAATATAAAATATTCATAGATTATGAGATGTGCCTTTCTCCCTAACATTTTAATGTTTCTGATTGAGATTCCTCTTAGAGTTGATGGTATATTAACAATTGCTGTCAGCCAGGTAGCAGTAGTAATGTATTTCACATTGCCTGCCAATGTACATACTTGATTGTTTCTCCTAGTAGCATGCTGGCCAAGTGTAGGCTCTCAGTGTTCAACTAACAAATCAATTTTACCACCATTTGAGGAAGGAATATCAGTGCTGGTTGTTGTCTGAAAACCTTCCTTTGACACCTGGTTAGATGTCAGATGACATCATCAAAACTTGCTGAATGAGTGTTTAGGGACAAAAATGGAACACTTCTAAGAAATACTTACCTCCTCATGTCACAGAGAATAATAATGTATAGGAAAACATGGATATTGATGACTCTTGAGTCGAATAAGATTTGAACTCTGTGAGGTTTTAGAAATAAATGTGTGATGCTTATATTTCTTATGTTTACATGAGAGCTGTATATGATAAAATTCTGTGTGAAGGTATGTTTCCATAAATATAAGGTAAAAAATTCAAGACATAAGAAAACCTTAAATTACAGGTTAATTGCCAACATTGTTTTGTTTGAGTACTACAAAAATAAAAATGATGCATCTTACAATGGATACCATTATAGATTAAATGACATAGTACCATATTGATTCTATATTTCTAAGCTGCTTACTTTAAATAGTAATTATCCAATGTTGAACTTGATATTGTTAGCTTAAAATAGGGAATCTGTTTCAACCTTGTTTGAGCTAAGAAGAGCTTTTAAATTTAATTCTGCTACAACTTTTTACATAAATATGTAACTCCTTGAATTGGAATTACCCATTTTTAGAAAAAATAAAATAAAATGGAAGATTTTTCTTAAGAATGGCAGTAGCCAAACAAGATTTCCTGATACTTTCTTTTTTACATCTTAAAATAGTACTATGGGGAATTGTAGTGGAGTGTTTGAAAAAGATTCTGTTAAACCCAAATCTCTGAGGCCTGGGGAAGTAGAGAACAGAAAATAGGGACTTACTGGTGTAATGATCTTGTGTCTTTTCCTCTTCTTTATACTATATTAACTTAGCTTTCTCCTCTCAAAATAGGAAGCTAAGGAATAAGTTGATTAAAAAAAAAAAGGGCCTGGTACAGTGGCTCACACCTGTAATCCCAGCACTTTGGGAGGCCGAGGCGGGTGGGTCACCTGAGGTGGGGAGTTCAAGACCAGCCTGACCAACATGGAGAAACTCTTCTCTACTAAAAACACAAAATTAGCCGGGTGTGATAGCACGTGCATGTAATCCCATCTACTTGGGAGGCTGAGGCAGGAGAATTGCTTGAGTCTGTGAGGCAGAGGTTGAGGTAAGCCAAGATTGTGCCACTGCACTCCAGCCTGGGCAACAAGAGTGAGACTCTGTCTCAAAAAAAAAAAAAAAAAAAAAATTTCTGGCCATGTGTGGTGGTTCACACCTGACCTGTAATACCAGCACTTTGGGAGGCCAAGGTAGGAGGATTGCCTGAGCCCAAGAGTTTGAGACCAGACTGGGCAACGTAGTGAGACCCTGTCGCTAAAAAAAATAGAGAACAAGTAGCCAGACATGGTGGCACATGTCTATAGTTCCAGCTACCTGGGAGGCTGAGGTGGGAGGATTGTTTGAGCCTGGAAGGTCAAGGCTGCAGTGAGCCGAGATCATGTTACTGCAATCCAGCCTGGGAGAAAGAAGGAGACCCTGTCTCAAACAACAACGACAGCAACAACAGTTTATAAGACTGAGACACAAATTATTTTTAGAATAAAAATACAAAGTCATCTTTTAGATTTTAAGCTAGTTATCTCTAGTAGTAGTTGGTATTTTCATTTTTCCCTGCCCTTAAGATGTAATGTGAGTATGTCTTTCTTGCCTTTTATAGCCTTGGTTTCCTTATCTTTGATAAATTTTTATTGACATTCTTAACATTTACTTATAAGCTTTCCCTTTAAATATGAAGATTTTTTTTTTTTTTTTTCCGAGACGGTGTCTCGCTCTGTGGCCTGGGCTGGGGTGTGGTGGCGTGATCTTGGCTCACTGCAATCTCCACCTCTTGGGTTCAAGTGATTCTCCTGCCTCAGCCTCCTGAGTAGCTGGGACTACAGGTGTGTGCCACCACGCCCGGCTAATTTTTTGTATTTTTAGTAGAGACGGGGTTTCCCCGAGTTAGCCAGGCCGGTTTCGAACTACTGACCTCGTCCGCCCAGCTCGGCCTCCCAAAGTGCTGGGACTACAGGCGTGAGCCACTGCGCCCAGCCTAAAATGAAGATAATTTTTAAATGTGCATAGTAGAAAAACGACAAAACAAAAGCTAAACAATATAGACATATATATAGAAGAAAGGAAAACCCCCAAATTCTGCATTGAGAAAAAGCAAGTTAGCTTTTTATAGGCTGAAGAGTTGGTCATGTTGGGGAGGGTGTACTGTGGTATTTTAGATTAGGACGGGGAGGGGTTTGGCCTCTTCTAGAAAAACCTATAGAAGAAAAGAAATAATCATACTAAATTATCTTGAAATAAGATGTTTAAAATATTTATACTACAAGGAATGGTGTTAATTTAGCTTTGAAGGTTTCTGTTGATTTTTTTTAGTTTATGGAATTTTTAGTTTATGAAAATATACCTCTGTTATTCCTCCTAAAGTTTGTGTGACATAGTTGGAAAATACCTCTGCTTTGTTGAACTGAAACTGAGAATTAAAAAACCCTGACTTCTTAACATTACTATCAAAAGAGAGAAAATAGATTAAAACTCAGAATTGCTAGAACTTTAATATCTTAAGATTTTTGCTTCCTTTAGAAGAAATATTTTACCATCTGATTTTTGTATAATGGTTAACATAAACTTATTGCTATTATTTTATACAGACAAGGTCTTTACTGGGTGTATTTGAAGAAGATGCCACAGCTATTTCCAACTATATGAACCAGTTGTATCAAGCTATGCATCGGATTTATGATGCACAGGTAAAAAGCTAAGGACTAACTTGATACTTTTGAAATGTGAATCTTTAAGCCCCATGAGGAGAGAGGTAGTGTCTATCTTGTTTACCAGTGCTTAGTCCTGTACTAGGCTCCTAGTAATAAATACTTGTTGAATGGATGAATGACTATTAAGTGTATTACAGAACTTACATTTCAATTACTAGTGTACAGTTTGTAGTACTGGAAAAGTGATGGAAGATTGAAGCCATCTGCCCATTCTCTACAAACACAGTATGGGGGAAACCACCCCCATGAAACTCTGATAGTGATCTTTCCTAAGATTTGAATGAAG